>JABUQX010059352.1:0-29726 GCA_015478945.1 Trachelipus rathkii | reverse complement strand
ATTAAGCTGCGAAAGAAGTGGTGCCACGATCATAAAGCTTGGATACTTGATGATTGTAAGAATATGGTATAGTCCGATGAATCATCGTTCACATTGTTTCCTACAAAAGGCTGGGTTTATGTATGGAGAACCCCAAAACAAGCCTACGATCCGGACTGCCTGCTTCCTACAGTCAAGAATGGGGTAGGCTCCGTTATGATTTGGGCGGCTATATCGTGGTATTCATTTGGACTTCTCTTTCACATGGTTCTTGAACTCGCTCCTTGAACTTTCCCTTCTGGCAACATGCTGCTGTAATTGAGCTTCACTTTTCATTTTGCAACTTTGCACTTGCACTTCATTGCACTTACTGCACTTGCCTTGCAGTGGACATGGGTTTCACTTTACCAAAGACTAATTCATTGCAATTTCACTTGCACTGCCTCGATTGTACTTTCCTGATATTTAAATTAGCTGAAATTGACGATAAAATTTAATTAAAAAGGATAATAATCAATTAAAATATTTAATGTCAAAATTATATTATTCTAATTAAATAAAAAATGTGAATTAAACTAAGGTAATAAATAAATAAATAATTAAATCATAAATTACTAATAATAATAATAATCGTATTGAATATAAAAAAAAAAACTAGTAATAATATTTTATAGGTAATATATATAAGATAACTACACCTTATTAAATTAAATAAAATATTAAAAATATATTTTATCTAAATTTCATTCAATATTTACAAACTAAGTTTTATTTTTCTCTTTTCAAAGTGCAAAGGTAGGGGAGGGGTAATAAGGGACACTTGGTTGTCCCCTTGTAACATTCCCCTATTTTTCCTTCTCCTTACTTCAGTCTTTCAGTGCTAATTTCCTTGGTTAGAATTTTATGTCTTAATATTAAAAGTCTGAAAATCAAGTGTAGAAAATAATTTCCAACGAAAAAATTATATTCACTTTAAGGCCATATGTTTATAATAACTTTTGACTATATATCTTATACATATTAGATATATATATATTATATCTATATATATTATATACATTATCAATATATATATTTAATAATATATATATTAATATTAGTATATATTATCTTTAATATATATATAATGTATATATTATATATATATAATATAATAATATACATCATATACCCCCTAAGTATATCCCTAGCGTCAGTATAGTATATACACTAAATTAATATAAATACTAGCTATTATATATATATATATATATATTTATGTACGAATATACTACGTATATAGTACTATTATTTATATATATTATGTTATATAATAAAGATATATATATATATAATATATATTTATATAGTATATAATATATACTATAATATACTAATTATATATATATATGGTGTATACTATATTATATATAAATATATATAATTATATATATTATATATATAATATATATATATATAATATATATATATATTATATATATATATATAATATATAGATTATATATAATACTATTATAATTATTAGTATAGCTATATATAATATACTAGCTATCAATATATAGTATATTAATCTATCATATATATATTAATATATATATAATATATATTACAATATATATATATCATATTAATATATATAGATATATATATATATTATATATAGTAATATATCAGTAACATATATATTATATATATATTATTATGATTTATATATATATTATATAGATGTTTATATAAAAATATATAGTATAGATTATGTATTATATACTATACATTATAATGATATATATATTATTATATATTAATATATTATGATAATTATATATATATACTATATAGATATACTATATATATAATTAGTACATATATATATATATATATTATATATATATATAATTTATATTATAACATATTATATAGATATAATATACTTATTATTTATATAATATACTACGTATATATATATATTATATATATTATATATCTAATATATAACGTAATATAATATTATACTATATATTATATAATATATATTTATATTACTATATATATTATTATATATTCATACAAAGTTCTCTTATTAATATTAATAATATATATTTCGTACCTTTTTCGTGAAGATATACACTGGTATTATGGTCGAAAGAGTGCGTCGAGTGACTGCAAGACTGTACTTGGTGTAAGAACATAGTGGCGTTTAGACAGTGTTAGAATGTGTGATCAATCTTTTACATTGAAAAATGATTGAGACAAATGAGAGAGAGAGAATATAATTCATATTTGATGGCTCCTTATTGATTTGCACAAGCCTTGATGATTAAATAGGAAGCCTCTTATGCAGCGTTTTATTTATAGTATCGTCGTTGGTGAGGCGTGAATCGAATCAAAAAGTTTGAGCGGATAGTAGAGAGTATTTGGCAGGGTGTGTAAGGGAGGTTTTGGAATTAAAAGGAAATAACGTGTAAGTTGATGGTGTGATGTCTGAGGCGTCCTCCTGTGTTTGTACGCTCTGATTGGATGATGAGCAACTGAAACACAGTTATCTGATTTTTAACATATTTAGGCTATTGTGGATGAAAAGGAACGGTGAGGGACTTAGTAGGAAAGTTGTGCAATGATGGGAACGGTGGCCTGTGTGCAATAATTTTTGGTAGGAGACGGACGCCTTTACACCTTGCAGGTTGTCCGAATTGTCGAGGGAGGACAGGTACCCCGACGCTAGGTGCGCGAATGGCTAGACGGTATGGCTCTAGTACGCCAGCACAGTCTTTGCGGCCTATTAGGACTCCCCATCAAACGCACTCCGCATTCCCCGTGCTACGATATTCTTTCCTCACCACTATTACCTGACCACCCCGTAGAGTAGTGTCTGGGCCTATGCATGCCGTAAAAACGAATCATATACTTAGCGTTAGGACTCATGTACACGTCTGTCGGCTGTACAGATTAAGCGGACTCATTCCGAAAGTGAACATTGTAATCTTAATTATCCTGCTGCCAAAGGTATTGGCGAACATGACAGAACCTGGCCGTATGGTGGTCCCTGGTGATGGGGGACTCTTTAGCTGCCCTCCACGGTCGGTACTCATATTCTGCGAGGAGTCGGCGAATGATATCCGTACTCATACGGGTATATCCTTTACTATGCTGCCTGATGTCGTCATGTGTCGCTTGATACCTCTGTACCATTCTTGCAACGGTGGTATGGACCACCCCGAATCGTCGGGCCAGCTCGCGTTGGCAGTTCCCCTCTGCTGACAGTGTGGTTCGTCACACACATTGCTTGTCAAACGACACCGAACCCTTTCCATAGCAATTGCACCCAACTGGTAACGGTCGGGAATTATCTTGAACTGCCACCGTGAGCTTTGACATAACCTTATCCATAATGTAACCTAGAGATTTGTCTGGATCGACCTTTTTCAGTACAGCGTAGATACTCACGCATCAGGTTACCAGCTTGCTAGCCTGCATGTTGGGTACTACTGCACAGACACAAAATGGCTAAATGCCTGCCCGCCCACCGATCACCGATTCCTGTCAATAGGGTGTGTTAATTTACCACTATATATTATATATAGATATATAAATATACTAGTATATATATTATATTATATAGAATATATTATATATTATATATTATATATATATAATAATGATGTTTCGAAATATATTTTGACATTGAAAATATATTTGTTTGTTTTTTTATTAATTTGAGAGAATATTATATTTATAATTAAATCGCACTGTAGTCATTGAATAAAAATATTATTCTAACCATTCCTATGACTACTTATATATATATTATATATATTTATATATAGTCATATATATATATATATATATAATATCTATATATATTTAATATATATATATTTATAGTATTATATATATTTATATATATATTATATAATTGTATATATATATATAGTATATATATATTAATACTATATATATATAATATATATATACGCATCTATACCATATATATTATATACTTATACTATATATATACTTTTCATTCAATAAATCATAATTACATATATAATATCTATATTATATAGTCTATACCTTTTACATATACTTATACTAGCATATATATATAAGCCTGTTATATACATATAATATTATTAATATATTATAAATTTATAATATATATCTTATATAATAATCATAAATATTATATTATAGTTATAATCATATATTATTATATATAAACTATAATATATACTATATTATATATATTACTATAGCTATCTGAAAATATATCTTTATATAATATATCAATATATATTATATATTACTATATATTTATACCTATAATATATATACTTATTATATAATATATATATATATACAGTTAATATATCTTAATATAGTATTAGAGGTAGGTGAGGGTATATATATTATATATATATATAAAATAAATTATAAAATACTATAAAATTCAAATTAAATTTTACGTGTAAAATCTTTAAATAAATAATTAAAAAAGTTAATGAAAAATAACTATGAAAAAACGCTTGTTAAGAAATTTAAAAATAATAATAAATTAAAAACTTAAAAATGAAATTAAAGAAATATGAAATAAAGTAAAAATTATAATTCGAGGAAAGTATTAATAATATAAGTGGAAGTTTTAATGAAATTTCTTGGAATGAAAGTTTTTTTTTTTTGTTTTTTTTTTAGGGAAAAATTTTATTTCATTACTTTAAGATGAGTTTATCCTCGAGCTCTTACAAATTCTTTAATACATTTAATTTTCATGTGCGTAGCACATACCTATATCTATTCATACACTTATCTTGCTCTTTTACTTGCACTTACGCATTTATAATTATAAATGCTAAGTGCATTATATTTAGCTTTTCTTATATATAATATATATATATATATATATAGATATATATTATATATAATATATATCTATATATATATTTAATACTATTATCATATATATATAAATATTATACATCTATTATTATATAATATATATATATATAATAATATATATAGCTATTATCTATATTTAATATATATATAATATATTATATATATTATAGATATAATTAATATATATATAGTTATATATATAATACTTATAATATATATCCTATATATCATATCGTATATATATTAACCGTACTAGTTATAGTTATATATCCTATATATACATAATTATATAGTACTATATATAAATATATAATATATTACTTATATATTATATATATATACTGTAATATATATAATATATACGTTATATATATACTATATATATGATATATATATATTACTATATATTATTATTATATACTTATATATATATCCTGTTGCCTTTTCTACTGTGCACTTTGCACTGCTCTTGCAATTCCACTTGCACTTGCAGAAGATCTTTCACTTACTGGACTGGGAACTTGCATTTTCACTTGGTCTCTCATTTTCACTGGCACTTGCTCTTACGCTCAGACTTCTGTGGCACTTGCTGTTGTAAATTAGCCGATACCTTCACTTCTTTCCACTTGCCCTTGCCCTTGCCCTTGCCCTTACCCTTACACATGATAACACTTGCCCTTGATTATTATTATTATTATTATTATTATTATTATTGCCTTTACCCTTGCCTTTACCCTTGCCTTTGCCCTTGCCCTGAAACTTGCACTTGTATTTGGACTTGCTCTTTCACATGTATTTGAACTTGTTCCTGAACTCTCCCTTCTGGCACATGCGCGTGTAATTGAACTTGCACTTGCATTTGCACTTGCACCTGGACATGGAGTTGTACTTGCACTTGCATTTGCACTTGCACCTGGACATGGAGTTTTACTTTTACTAAGACTTATAATAGCACTTACAATTTCCCTTGCACTTGCCCTTGTACTTCCACTTATATTTACAATTAGCTGTAAATCATGCTATGGTCTAAAAAATTAGTTCTAAAGGATAATACTCCAATTAAAATATTTAATGTAATATATTCTAATAAATAAAAAATATTGAATTAAAATTAAATAATAATAAATAAATAAATAAATAAATAAAATAAATAAATAAATAAATAATTATATGAATATAAAAATAAAAAAGTAAGTAATAATATTTTAATACAAATAGAAAAATAAATAAGTAAACATTATTAATTAAATAATAAAATTAAAAATATTATTTTATCTAGAAATTTCCTTTCAAATATTTACCAAACTAAAAGTTTTATTTTTCTCTTTTCAAAGTGCAAAGGTAGGAGCAATGGGGGACACTTGATTGTCCCCTTGTAGCATTCCCTTATTTTTCCTTCTCCTTACTTCAGTCTTTCAGTGCTAATTTTCTGGGTTAGAATTTTATGTTTAATATTAAAAGTATGAAAATAAGTGTAGAAAAATTATTCTCTAAGAAAAAATTGATATTCACTTTGAGGCCATATGTTATATTAAACTTTTAATATATATACATATATATATATATATATATATAATAGTATTATAATATATATACTAGTTAAGATATTACACTATATATATTATTATTTAAATATATATTAAATATAGTACTATATATATTATTAGTATATCTATATATAATACCGTATATATATATATATATATATCAATTACTATATCTATATTTTTTTAATATATCTATATTATTATAATCACTATAATGTATTATAGTTATATATTTAGATATTACTATTATATATACTATATTATATATATTAATATATATATCATATAAATTTAATTATATTATATATGAATAATGAATAAATATACATTCTTATAGAAATATGATACTCTTATTTATATTATTATATATATATATTATAGTATATATATTTAATTATTTATATACTATAGTATATTTAATATAATATTTATATATATATATTTATAATATATATATATATTATATATGTATATATACTGCTATATATATTATATATAGATATTTATATTATAGTAATATATATATATATATATATATATATATGATATCTATTACTTATATATTATATATATATAGTATATTATCATATATTATACATATACCGCTATTCTTATTTTATATATATAATTATAATATATATAATATAATATATATATATTTAATAATACATTATATATTATATATACATATATATTTAATATTTATATTATATTAATATTTTTAATATATACTATTTAATATAGTATATATATATATTATATATATATATATATTATACTATATAATATAAATATATTACTTTATATAAATATATACTATAGTATATATATATTACTACTATATATATTATATATATTAATTATATATTATATATTATAATATAGTATACTTATATATTATTAATATATATACCGTATATAATATAATATATATACATAATATTATTATATATTATATATATTATATATCTATATATATAACTATACTTATATATATATATATATATTCTGAGTTTTTTAGTGAAAGATTACACTGGTATTATGGTCGACAAGAGTGCGGCAGTGACTGAGACTGATTGTCGCAAGACAAGGTGCTTTAGAAGTTGTAAAATGTGTGAATTCAACTCTTTACATTGAAAAATGATTGAGAAATGAGAGAGAGAAGAATAATTCTATTTCAGCTTATGGCATTTGCAACAGCATATGACTGTTATAGGGAAGGCTGTATGCAGTATAAGTGTTATGGTGTAGTGGTAGGCTTCTGAAGAATCAAAATTATGTAGTAGGGGGGTTTGGCAGGCGTGTGTAAAAGGAGGTTTGGAAAGTAAAGGTAAAGATCAATTATGCGTTGTGGAAGTGCGGACAGTCTCGCTGTAGAGGCTCTGTTGGATGATGAGCGCATGGAAAGATCTGATCTTTAGTGATATATGTTGGATGAAAAAGGAACGGATGATGCAAAGTGTAGTAGGAAAGTTGTGAATGATAGGAAGGTGGCTGGTGCAATTAAATTATTGGTAGGCAGACGGCATTACACCTTGCAGCTTGGTCCGGGAATTGTCCGAGATGAGGGGAAAGGTAACCCCGACGTAGGGGGCGAATGGTAGGACGTATGGCTCTAGTATGCCAGCAATGTTTTGCGGCCCTGTTAGGGACCCCCTATCGAACACGCAACTCCGCACGCGCCGTGTACGATATTCTTCCCCACACTATTACTGACCCACCACCGTAGGGTAGTGTCTGGTGCATAGTGCATGCCGTAAAACGATCATTACTTAGCCGGTAGACTCTGTAACGTCTGTCAGAGCTGTACAGATTAAAGCGGGACTCATCCGAAAAGTGAACATTTAACTAATTATCCTGCTGCCAAAGGTATTGGCGAACATGACAGAACCTGGCCGTATGGTGGTCCCTGGTGATGGGGGACTCTTTAGCTGCCCTCCACGGTCGGTACTCATATTCTGCGAGGAGTCGGCGTATGATATCCGTACTCATACGGGTATATCCTTTACTATGCTGCCTGATGTCGTCATGTGTCGCTTGATACCTCTGTACCATTCTTGCAACGGTGGTATGGACCACCCCGAATCGTCGGGCCAGCTCGCGTTGGCAGTTCCCCTCTGCTGACAGTGTGGTGATTGCGTCACACACATTGCTTGTCAAACGACGCCGAACCCTCTTCATAGCAATTTCACAAACGGTAACGGTGGAATATTCTTGAAGGCCATCGTAGCTTTGACATAACCTATCCATACATGTAACCTAGAGATTTGGTTGGATCGACCTTTTTCAGTAAAGCGTAGATATCGCACCACAGGATCACCCAGCTCTGCTAGCCTGCAATGTGTGGGTAGCTACTGGCACAGCACACACAATGGCCTACATACCTGCCGGCCCCACCGATCACCGATTCTGTAAGTGGTGCGTTAATTTTGCTACTATATATATATATATATATATAATATATATAATACTATATATTATTATTTATAATATATGCATATATAGATATATCTATATTATATATATTAATTAATAATGAATGTTTCGAAATATATTTGGAACATGAAAAATAATATATTGTTTGTTTTTTTATATTAATTTGAGAGAAAATATTAATATTTATAAATTAAATCGAAACTAGTAGTATTGAATTAAAATATAATATCACTAAAAATATGGTATTATGATATATCATATATGACTATTATATATATATAATTTATATAATATTATATATATTATTATTTATATATATTAACTATAATATTATATATTATATATATATATATATTATATAGATTATACATATTAAATATTATATATATTATTTCCATATATATCTTACTATATATATATATATCTATATATATATACTTCGTACTATATATTAAATTTAATAGTATACATCTATACTATATATATATATTAACATGTATTTTTATATATAAGACATATACCAAATACAAATTATACCATTCTTCCATTACCAGAGTGTAAAGTATCCTAATTTATATTATTACTATATATAGTACTCTTACATATTTACTATATATATGTTATATTATTCTATATATATTATTACATTAATATATCTGTAATATATATATAATATATTAGTTATATTAATATATATATATATTATATATTATTTATAATATATCTAAATATATGATATATAAAATATATATTATAACTATATATATATAATATATATATCTATATATATAATTATTTTATATATATTATATATATTTATATTATATATAATAATACATGCTATAATATAAATAAGGATTCCTTACCTCTATATGTTCTTCTTATTACTTATTACTAATATATATATATTATTATATAATATATATATACCTATATATATATATACGTCTCTCCATATCCCTCCTATTTTTATTATATCTATACTATACCTATATATAGATATATATACTAATATTATATATTTATATATACTATATTACATATATTATATATATATATGGATATATATATACTATAATATATATATATAATATATATATTATATAATATATATATATATATAATATTATATTGTATATATATATATATATATATATATATATATACATATATATATATTTATACAACTATTATATTATATATATATATATAGATAATATATGATTATTATTATATATAATATATATATATATTTTATATTATATATATATATATATATATAATATATAATATTATATATATATATATATATACGGTACATATTAGAAAAAAAAATAACCTTTTAATCAATTTTTCTTTTGACGTTAGAAATCTGCTATTAAATGCTTACAATAAAAATTTTTTCAGTGGTGAGTCCAATTTGATTTGAGACGGAAAATCCTTTCAAACAGTTATTATCTTTTCCAAACTTTTATAAAATATTACAAATTAATGTACACATTTATGTTTATATTTTCCGTATTATTCCGCAAGACTTGAAAATAATATTATTCTATATATTTATATATATATTATATATATATATATATAAAATATCATTCTATGTAACACACGATAGTAAATATATTTATAACAGTATTGTTTATATTAATATATTAATCTACTTATATAATATATATATATATATATATATATATATATAGATTTTATATATCATTATATATTTCAAATGGTCCTAGGGGGTTAACCTTACCCTTAGTGGTATCCAGATGTTCCTCGAGAACCCCGATTGGCCGAAAGGAAAACCATCATTCTATACCTCTGAAAGCTTATGTATTTTAGCAACAAAATTTATGTGTGTACATATATATATATATATATATATAATTATTATATTATATATTTATATAATATAATATATATTCTTTATATATATATATATACATAAAATTTTGCTCTTAATTATATATCCATACTACCTCGTTCATCACATTAGATGTATAAAATGTTTAAAAAACACGGAACGAAATAATTTGTTGGGAAGCTTTTTATAAAAGAACCGAAAAATACATCCCGAAATAATTGGATAATAAATGTATATCGTTTTCCCATTTGGAAGGTCTGATAAAAGCTCTTTTACCTGATTTAAACTTCACTTATCCTCTTTTCCCTTTTCTTCTGCTTTTATTAAGTTTTATATCAGTGTTTTTTGTTTTTTTGGTCGCCCTTTACTGATAGTATTGCTGTCTCTCTCTTTCTCTCTTTCATTTTTTCTCTTCTCTCTCTCTCTCTCTTTCTCTCTCTCTCTCTCTCTCTCTCTCTCTTCTCTCTCTCTCTCTCTCTCTCTCTCTCTCTCTCTCTCTCTCTCTCTCTCTCTCAGTCCTTTTATTCAACGTACTGACTTTATACTGCGTATGATTGTGATATTTTCTCGTATCGGGAGATTTTTTTGACATTTATTCCTTTTTGAACCAAAGTTACACAGTGCCTTTCTCTCCAAATTCCCATTCGTCTCTCCTCTTCACTCCTTCACTTCTTTCTCCGTTCCTTCTTCCTCACTTCTCTTTCTACTCTTCTCCTTCTTAGTTGATCTTTCGTTCTTTTTCCTTTCATTTGGTTTTTAGCGCCTTTCTATATGCTTTTTTCTTCATTTTTTCTTTTCGCCTGCTCTTGCTCTTGGATAAATCATTCTCTTAATAATTGCTTTATTTTGCTTTGTTTATGAGACTTCTTTTTATTTTGACTTAAATGCGCAAGTTCCCTTCAACTTTTTCCTCTTTTCTTTTCTCGCCTTTTTCTTTCTTTCTTTCTCAAACTTCTCCATTTCTTTCTCTTTTTAATCTTTCTTTCTTGTTCTCTCCTTTTTTATCTTTCTTTGATTGCTTCTCTCCATTTAAATCTTTCTTTCTTTTCTCTCCTTTTTCTTTCTTTCTTTCTTTTCTTTCTTTTTTATTTTTTTTTTTTTTTCTCTCATTGATCGTTTTTCTTTTCTCTCCTTCTTCTTCCTTTCTTTCTTTCTCTTTCTGCTTTCTTGCTTTCTTTCTTACTTCTTTCTTTCTTTCTCTAACTTTTATTCTTTCTTTGTTCTTTCTCTTCCTTTAATCTTTCTCTTCTTTTCACTCCCATTTTCTTTCTTCCTTTCTTTTCATTTTTCATTCTTTCTTTCTCCTAAATATATTCCACTTATAATAGCCTTTAAATATACGAAATGGAAAAGGGATTCCATTAAAGATTGTAATCGATTATTGATAAAAAAAAGAAAAAAAAAAAAAAAAAAAAAAAAAAAAAAATTTAACTTTCTCGTCGAATGACGTCTGATGAAGATTGGATTTTGCAAATTGATTTACAAGTTTTATTTATTAAAGAAATATAAAATAAACTTACTATTCTTATATATTTGATGCAAATTAATTTAATATATTCAAAAAAATTTGTGAATTGATTTGCGATTATATTAATTGATTTTCCGTATGAATAATTTATAATTATTTTTTCTTTTCTATTATATATGTTCGAATTTAAATTTCTATCTATAATATATGTATTTTAATACAATTAATACATATATATATATATTATATATATATTATATATATATATATATATATATCATATATATAATATATATAATATATATATAGAATATATTATATTATATATATTCTCATACAATATTTATATATAATATATATATAATATATTATATATATAGATATATATTCTTTATATATAATTTTATTATAATATATATTATATATATATTTTAATAAATATTATATATTATATATAAATTTTTAAATGTATGAATTCCTCGATATTTAAGTCATCTCCTAGACACTGGCACTATTAAGCTTTCAAATGTTCTCAAATTTGCATTTCATGTCAAATTAGAATAAATTAATCTAGAATAACTATAATATATTTAAATTGTTTATTCATTCATTAATTTAAATTATTTAAATTATTATATCACTTAAGTGAATTGAAAATAAAGTTTTAAAAATAATTATAATACTTAATTATCTTTAAGTAATATAATCAGATTTCTTTTATTCTTATTAAATACAATAGTAGTTAAAAATTTGTAATTTTTTAGCCTTTATGCTAAGGCTAATCGAGCGAACCGAGCAATGCAGATAAGATACGTAACCGAGCTTGAGGAAACGCAAACCAAGTGCAAGAGCACAGGACAGAACAGCAATGTCAGCCGACGAGAAAGTTAATTGCAACGCACGAAACAACACGAACGCGAGACAGACCCGAGAATGCCAACGCGAGCACGGACAAGAACGCGAATGCGAGCACGGACGAGAACGCGAATGCGAGTATCGACGAGAACACATGTAGCGAATTTGTTAACACACACATCAAATTAATCTGCCCAAGCGAATAGTTTCGTGAGTTTGCTATCGGTTGTTTTTACGATACATTGATAAATCTTAACGTACTTCTGAATAAATGTCTCGCTGTAGTGGATGTAAAGAATAAAAAAAATAATATATATAATATAGTATATAAAATAAACTAATATATATCAATAAATATAATTATTATAGATAAATATATATTATAATAAAATATATTATATAATATATATATATATGATATATTATGAGGCATATTAAGGATATAATTCATCCGAAAAGGATGATATTATTATTTAAAGATACTATCCTGCGTATCCCTGACACTCCTTCTCTCGGTGATCGCAGCTTATACACAGCGTCTTTCTTCCACTACCACAAGTAACCACTTTTAATGAGAATCTACACACACGAGCCTTCAACGCGCAGTTCGTCATTAATATATATATTTTTTTTTTTTGAATTCTAATGTAAACTAAAAAATAAACACATACTAACCCCTTCCTTACGTACATAACCTCACCTAATGTACGCATGCGACCTGCAGTGTCACATACGTTAATGCACTTCACTGCCAGACTGGTCGTGGGTAGTAAGCTATGCTGGCTATTATGTCCGTACATATGTAGGACATATAGCGCAACACATATATACATAAATGCGCAGACGCTCGACTACTCACCATTTCCTCCCTCCCTCAACCTGCGCTATTCGAACTTATAACGCTATAAGTCCCACTAGTATATGCACTCTTTATTGTTTCCTATTATCTCCTACATTTGTGGACCGATTCTTATCCGCCAGCTGGCTTAGTCTCGTCTACCACATTCTGACATATAGATCTAAAACAATTTTTACAGATATAAGCGTCGGAAAATCCGAAATGGTCCTATATATATAATATATATATATAATACTATATATATATATAATATAATATAGATATTATATAAATATACTATATATATAATATTAATAATATTAGTATATCTAAATCTTCTATATAATCCTCCATAACCTTGTTAATACAATATAGAAAACTGCTAATAAAAAATCGTTAAAAAAAAGAAAAGGAACGAAAAATAAAAAAAAAAATTTCGTTGGAGGGAATCAAAAAAAGAACCATGAAAAACAATCCGAAATAATATGGATAACTAAATCGCTATATCCGCATAATCCCCATATATCTGAAACAAGAGATCTGATATACAAAAGCCTACTTTTACCTGAATTTAAACTTTCAACTTATCCTCTTTTCCCTTTTCTTCTGCTTTTATTAAGTTTTATATTCAGTGTTGTTGTTTTTTTTTTTTTTTTTTGGTCGCCCTTTACTGATAGTTTTGCTATCTCTCTCTTTCTTTTCAGTTCTTTTCTCTTCATCTCTCTCTCTCTCTTCTCTCTCTCTCTCCTGTTTTCTCTCTCTCTCTTTCTCTCTCTCTCTCTCTCTCTCCTCTCTCTCTCTCTCTCTCTCTCTCTCTCCTCTCTCTCTCTCTCTCTCTCTCTCTCTTCTCCTCTTTTCTCTCCCTTTGCTCTCTTATCTTATTTTCGTGTTTATTCTCTGCTCTCTCTCTCTCTCTCTCTACTCTCTCTCTCTCTCTCTCTCTCTCTCTCTCTCTCTCTCTCTCTCTCTTAGTCATTCTATTCAACGTACTGACTTTATACTGCGTATGATTGTGATATTTTCTCGTATCGGGAGATTTTTTTGACATTTATTCCTTTTTGACAAAGTTACACAGCTGCCTTTCTCTCCAAATTCTCCATTCTGTACCTCCTTTCACTCCTTTCTCCCTTTCTCCTCTTCTCCCATTCTCCTCCTACTCTCTCCTTCTTAGTTGATCTTTTGTTCTTTTTCCTTTCGTTTGGTTTTTATTATTTCTTTTGTATGTTTTTTTCAATTTACTCCGTTTCCCTGCTTTTGCTTTTGGATAAATCATTCTTTATTAATTGCTTTATTTTGTTTCCTCATCAGCCTTTCGTTCTCTTTTTTTCTTTCAATATTGTTTCCATTACCTTTCTTTCTTCCCTTCTTTTCTCTCCCTTTTTCTTTCTTTCTTTCTTTTATCTCTCATTTTCTTTCTTTCTTTCTTTCTCTCCTTTTTAATCTTTCTTTCTTTTCTCTCCCTTTTTCTTTCTTTGTGTTTTTTTCTTTCGCTCCCTTTTTAATTTTTCTTTGTTTCTTTCTCTCCTTTTAATCTTTCTTTCTTTTGCTCCCATTTTCTTTCTTTCTTTTTCTTTTCATTTTTCATTCTTTCTTTCTCCTAAAATATATTCCAAGTTAATAATAGCCTTTAATTATAAACGAAATGGGAAAAGGACATCTTTAAAGTTCTTATTCTATTAATTATTTTTTTTTTTCTATATATATATATAGTTTAGAATTTAAATATCTATATATATATATATATATATTTATATATATATATATATATATATATATATATATTTAGTGGAGGAGTTGCTTAGCTAGCTTTTGTAATGTTATTCACCCAATTCAAAAATCAATTATAAATTCATCTTATTCTCTTTGATTTTTTCCTTTTCTCTCCTGTTTCCCCATCCTCTCGGCTTTTTTATCTGAGACGAGCTTCTTGTTTTTTTTCAGTTTTAAGGTTAAACGTTTGTTTTATGTGGATGTTTTATTCCTTATTAAACGTGGCATATATATATATATGTATTTATATATATATATATATATATACATATATATATATATATATATATATATATATATATATATATATATATATATATATATATATATATATATATATATATATATATATATATATATAACAAATATTTAAATTTAATTCAAACACTATTTAATTGTAAATAAATAAATCTGTAGAATTTTTATATATTGAATTACCTCAAGGGATAATATCTATTAATAAATAAAAAACTACCAGTATTAGTAGAAGTGTCAAATATATACATAATGAATCCCGATTTAAAACAAGAGGTATCCATCTTTTTAAACCAACATTATAATTTCAAGAAACTTTTTTATAAATATTTGGACTCCTTGAAATCGGCGGATCTTACGAAGTGTAATTTAAACTTTTTGAAGAGCTGTGTGAGTGACTGTATAATCCCCAAGAGCTTTATACCCAGAAATATTTTTATCCAAAAAAACGAACCTTTTCCGATAATACTATATCAAATTCTTAACAACAGAATACAGGGTTTAGGACAATTAATAAAAACGAAATTCAGATATAACTACTGGAACTTCAAGCATTTTCAACAGGGTTTCTACTACAACTTTGATGACCATAACCTATTTATAAAACTACTAGATTTCGCTTGTGAAATAAAAGAGAGAAAACTAGAAATAGGAGAAATCAACTTAAATTAGATCGACTTTTCAATGACAGTCCATGGAGTAAACAAAGTAACTCATGTAATATTAAGAACTTATCAAACTATAGACTATTAGGTTTCGGTCTGAGTTTTTCAATGCCCAATTTGGATCCTTGGATAAACCAAAGTATAAGTTTCAATAAATGAAGAAAGTCTAACCGAAGTCTTGATTTAAATTGTGACATACTGTTCGGAGTCCTATTAAAACTACAAAAGGATTTCCTAAAACACACAGGATTTCCCATGAGATTTTTTAGAGCGCTGAAGAATTTACAAGCCAACAGAGAAATTGTAATTACCCGATCAGATAAGGGGAACAATATCGATTTGATAAACCTTGTGGACTACACAAACAAAGCACAAAACCTCCTTGAAGGCACCAATACCTATATTTCAAAAAATACAAAACCCTTAAAGAATTCCCAATAACAATTCAACAATTCAATCAGTAAAATCATTCCAAATCAGAACCTCATTCAAAAATGCAAGGCATATCTACCTATACTCAAGATTCAGTCCTATACCAAAATTTCATAAAGAAAATATTCCCCTGAGACCTATTATATATCCAACATAAACTGCACAACCCAGAAACTCAAAATTGCTGGCTTCAAATTTAAAACCTTTCCTAGGAAATATATCAACAGCCCACCTGAAGAACTCTGAGGATTTTGTTCAAAAAGTTAGAAACTTAAATTTTTCTAACTACGAAGTTGTAAGTTTCGATGTAATATCGTTATTTACTAATGTACCTGTCAACTTTACCTTAGATTTGGTGGAACGGCATATTAATGAACACAACATTTCTCTACAACCAGATTTTTATATTATAAAAAATTAATATCCCTCACCCTGGAACATGCATATTTCATTATAAACAAATTTCTTTCCTCTCAAAGGTGTTATCTCTATCGCCAATCATGAGCAATATATTTATAGAGCTGGTAGAAACATACTCCATTCTCCCCCAATTTACATCCATGAAATGGTTGAGGTATGAGACGACGTCTTCGCATTATTGCCAAGGAAACACAACTATTACTAAACTTATTCATGATATACACAGCCGATATTAATTACAATAGAAAAATCAGCAAATAATAAATTAAAATTATTATATATTGTCTACTACATGAGATATATATAATATAAATATAGATATTTTATATTATATATAATATATAATATATTATAATAATAAATATATATATATACTATATATAAATATATATATATATATATATATAATAGTATAAATACTATTATATATATTATAAATAAGATAATAATAGTATATATATATTAAAATATATATATAATATATAATATATAATATATATATACTATATATATATTATTTATTTTGATTTATATTAAAAGCGCCCGAGCCAGTGTATAGCACTGCGAAACAAAGCTGATGTCCTAGGTTCACAAACTGGTCGTGGGGAAAGTAGCTTTTCTTCCCTTGGCTTTCTCGTTCTCTCGACGTAATGAGTACACCCCATCCTAGATTAGGGTTCTGCCCGTCCTGGTGTGTTATCTTTGTGAAAAAGAATATATAGTAATATATACTATATATATATGTGTGTGTGTGTATATATATAATATAATATATATATAATTATAATATATATATATATATATAATTATAAATAATAATAAATATATATATATATATATAATATATATATATATAATATATATATATAAGTATAATATATATATATAATATAGTATATAATATACATATATAATTATAATTATTTTATATATAGTATATATATATAATATATATATATATAATATATAGATATATATATATATATATATAATATATATATTATATATATATCCCATGATGTGGTAATCTTATTTTATTAACCTTGAAGAACTGCCCATATCCTCTTCCAAGCTCTAAACACACATATACATTTCTCATCGATAAAGCCCATTAGTGTTTCTTGTCTTGAAACCCACTGGGCAAAACGGTATGAAATAATACATAAAATACTGCTTATACTCAAAAATAGAATAATCCGCTCTGTAAACAACCACCCCACTCTAACGATCAACCTTTTGTTTTTTTTTTTTTGAGGGTGGAGAGGGAAAAAATCTTTTTATTTTTAAAAAAAAAAAAAAAAAAAAAAAAAAAAAAAAAAAAAAACAAAAGATCGTTTGAATTGACAAATGCAAGAAAGAGAGAATGGATCTCATTGCAAAGGCATCCCTTTATATTTCTTCAACATTCGCAAAGCCCTCCAAGGTTTCTATACTTTTACATAACTAATTAGCATTGATTACGCTTAATATATTAGAATTAATATATATATATATATATATAATATATAATAAATATATATATATAATAATACTATATATATATATATATATATATTATATATTGTATACTCATTACGTTCGAATACCTGACAATTCAGAATACTGGAAGAAGGCTCAAGTTTCTCTCTTCTCTCTCTCTTCTCTCTCTTCTCTATATAATATAATATAATAAGATATTATATATATATTATATATATATTAATATATATATTATATTAATATATAAATTATATAATATAATAATATAATAGCGAAAAGAAATTGTATGGGATCTGAACCTCACCAAATTATTAAATATCAAAATTTTTTGATGGCTCGAGTCTCTTTATTAATCATAATAATAAATAATAATTAAAGCAAATAAATATATATATAATAAAATTACGGAAAGCATATTGTGGTTTATTAAGATTCTTTAGAATTTAGGACTGTTGAGAACACAAAAGAGAATCCTCTATCGCAGAGGCAATACACGAAGTGAAATAGAAGATAGGACTTCTGAATGGCCAACGACACGATGAGACATCAGACAATGAAAGTAAATGAGAACGGAAGTGTTCAAGCTGTCGAAAATATAAAGAGGATCGTATGTTCATGCTGTTACATCATATGACACAAAACACATTAAAACTATTTCACAGTGAAAACAACTTGGCAACATTTTAGTTTACCAAGTTTAAACAAGTATTCTTCTAAAAATTACAAATTTTCCCAGAGATAAAATGGACATAACTAACACGAATGTGCAACAAGTGGTCTTAGTTAGTTAGGTTAGTTAGTTAGAACTTCCTTCAAAAAAACTCAAATCTTTGAAATCTAATCCTAACAAATAAGGCTTAATATGATTTGAAACTTTATTCCTTAAATTTCCAGATTTACTACAATTCATCTCCATCATTAGTACAGCAACTGCCTTATCATACTGAAAATTAATAACTTTTTTTGAATATTGTCCGCCTCACAAAATTATGAAAATTTTTCAACAATTGTAAGTTGCCAAATGCAACATAAACCTCTACTTTCTTACTGTATGAGGAATATTAATATGCCCCGATCAGAATCAATGTTAAACGAAAAAAAAAAACACATTACTAATCATTCTGTGATTTTTTCAAACAGTAGAAAGCAAGATTCTGACCACAGATCCATACTTAACAATCTATTAAAAAATGCCACTGATATCTATTAATAATTTGTGATTTTAATAAACTTATCTCACAGGGACAATTGATTTTAAAACGAATTTTAGCATCTCTAGCATCACATCGCAGCGTATATTGCAAAACACAATTATATATCTAATAAATACAAACACCATGCAGTAAACTTAAAAAATCAAAACCAATGAAAAATAATGATACTTAAAAATTTGAATAATAAAGAGTAGTGTTCTAATCATAGGCTGACAAATCCTCTCTTATAAGAAAACATAGACCGACATTAAGAAAATTTAAACAGAAAGTAATAGGATCTTCCAGAGTAATGATTTTTTTTATTTACAATTTTCATCACCAATTATAATATATAATTACAAATTTTTTAGGGAATTTGGAAAATCTGGAAATATTATCATTAATTATTATATTATTATATTATTATTATTATTATTTATATTATATATTATTATTTATATATTATTATATATTATTATTTTAATTATTATTCATATATTATTAGTATTATTTATTATTATTATTATTTTATTATTATTAATTATATTATGATATTATTTTATTATATATATTATTATCTTATTATATATTATTATTATTATTATTATTATTAATTATTATTATATATATATTATTATTATTATATTATTATATTATTATTTATTTTTACTCTTTTAAATTTATTAGTGATTATTATCTTATAATAATAATAATAATAATAATATATAATAATAATACATAATGTAATAATAATAATAATAAAATATATAAGAGTATATATAAAATATATTTTATATTATTATTATAATTATTATATTATTATTATTATTATATTAATTATTATATTATATTATTATTATTATTATTATTATTTATATTATTATATTATTTATATGATATATTCATTTATATATATTATTATATATTATTATTATTATTATTATTATTATATATTATTAATTATTATATATTATTATTATATATATTATTATTATTATTATTATTATATTTTAATTTTGATTTTTTTTTTATTATTATCTTTTATTATTCTTGATTCATTATATTATTATATTATATTATTCATATTATTAGATTATTATTATTATTATATTATCGAATTTATATATTAGCCAAAAGAACAAAACATTTCTTAGAAGAACTAAAAATATTGCTTAATAATTAATTACAGTGTAAGTAACTTGGCGTGTCCCATTCTGCATCAAAAAAAATGTCAAAATTTCTTGTCAGAAAGTTAAGACATATCTAATATATCTGAAAATTGACTCTTAGATTCCGAAAAATAAATTTGACAATAAAATAAATAAACGAATAAAAAAATAAAATAAAAAGAAATAAATTTTAAATCTAATATCTAAGAGAAAGTTTAAGATGATTCAGTTGGATTTTACTTTATTTTAGTTTGTTAGTTATTTTTTTGGGGGGGGTTTCTTTCAAGAATTTTTTTCTTTTATACATTGAAGGTTAAAGCACTATATCAATCAATTTAATTTCTCTTAGATATTATTTATAAGTTAAAATCAAAATTCGAAACTAGAAAAATTATTATTATATATATATTATTATTATATATATAATTATTATCATAAAATATCATTATTATATTATTATTATTATATAATATTATTATTATTATTATATTATTATTATATTATTATTATTATTATTATTATTATTATTATTATATATTATTAATTTATTATTATTATTATTATTATATTAATAACAATAATCATTATTAAAATAATTATTAATTGCCATATTACTCTTTATGTTTATATCTATTATTTAGTTCCGATGTATATTTATAATTATAATTGTAAAGATTTTATTATTATTGTTTTATTATTATTTTTTTTTAAATTGTTAACATTGTTATTATATAGTAATAAATAATAGTAATTGTAAATGTATTATTAATGTATTAGTTATAAGGTATTGATATAATTCTTAGTTCCAATTACTTAATCTAGTAAAGAATAGTGTTATCTTTGGGGTTCAAGGAACACAAAATTGTGTTACAATTAGTATCCGCTTTTCGGATATTATATTTTATATTTATTACCTTATTATTTATATATCATCATATTTATATAATACTACTTTAATAATGTAATATGAAATTTCTGAATAAATTGTATGAAATTGAAGTATTATTATTATATATATTATTTATATATATATTATTATTATTATATATTGTATTATATATATTATTATTATTATTATTATTATTATTATTATTATTATTATTATTATTATTATTATTATTATTATTATTATTATTATTATTATTATTATTATTATTATTATATATTATTTTTATTAGTATTATATTATTAATTAAATGTGTTATTATATTAATATATTATTTATTTTAATAATTATTATTATATTATATATTATTATTATTATATTATTATTTATTATTATATATTATTTTATATATAGATATATTTATATTATATAATTATTATATAATTATTATATAATATTTATATTTTTATATTATTTATTATTATTATTAATTATATTATATTATTATTACTACATTGTCAATATTATTGATATTATATATTATTATATATATTAATATTATATTATTATATATATTATTATATTTTATTATATACTATTATTATTTTTTATTATTATTATTATTATTTTTATTATATTATATATTTTTATTCTATTAATATAATTATATTATTATTATTAGCTAATTGATATTTATATTCGTAATTATTATTATTTCTATTAGTTTTATTATTATTTTATATTTATAATATAATATTATTATTATAAATTATTATTATTATATATATTATATTATTATTAATATTATATTATTATTATATTATATTATTATTATTATAAATCATATGTAATGTAAATTTAATCATAATACGTAGTCTTAGTTTAGTTTATGATATTATTATTATCGGTACTAGATTGATTATATTATTCATTATTAACGGCATGATTGTATTAATCGTTCAGATCATAAATATTGTCGGATGTAGAATTATTATATTATTATATTTATACTTATTGTTATATTATTATTATTATTATTATTAATATATTATTATATTATTATTATAATTATATTATATTTTATTATTATTATTATTATATTATTATTAGGCTCAATGGATCAAAACGTCCCCTCAATAACCATTCTCATCTATATATCCTATGATATTAATATTAAATTATGACAAAACATGTAATCCATAGAAGGAATAAAATATTTTGATTTTTATTTTTATGATTATTATATTATTAATTATTATTATAATTATTATTAGATTATATTATATTATATATTAATTATATTATTATTATATTATATTATATTATATTATGATTATTATTTAAGAGCTAAAATTACATATATTATATTATATACTATATTTATAGTATATTATTATATTAATTATGATATTATTATTATTATATATATATATTATTATATATTATTATTATTATTATTTATTTATATATTATTATAAAATATTTAATATCTAAAAGTAACATTAATTAATAAAGTACATTAAAGGTAAATAAACACACTGTTTAAATATACTGAAATTAAGGATTACATTCAAGTTGGGGCAAGTTTCTTTAGAAATTTAATAGGTCTCTGAAAAAATATTTTACATTATTATTTATGTGGTCTTAATAAGCTCTAAGCTATTCATTATTATTCAATATTATTTATTATATATTATTATTTATTATTATATTATATATTATTATTATAATTATTATTATCAAATTATATTATATTATATTATATATATATTATTATTAATTATATTTATTATTATTATATTAATATTATATTATTATTATTATTATATATTATATTAAGAAAAAGAAAATAATTTTTAATAATGAATTTGGAAGACGTATTTATTTTAATATCTTATTGTTATTATTAATATATATTATATATTTACATATATACCATTACCATTATCATTATCATTATCATGTATCATTCATTATCATTATCATTATCATTATTTTTTATATATTATTATTAATTATATATTATATTATATTATTATTATTATTATATTATTATTATTATTATTGAATATATTTCAATTATTATTATTATATTATTTATATTATATTATATATTATTATTATATAATTAATTATCTAATTATATGATATATTATTATTATATATTATTATTATTATTATTATTATTATTATATATTATATTATATTATATTATTATTATATTATAATTATTATTATTATTATCAATTATATTATTATTATTATTATATATGATTATTATATTATTTTATTATATTATTATTATTATTATGATTATTATTATTATTAATTATTATTATTATTTATTATTATTAGATAATATTTATATATTATTAAAGAAAAATAGTAAAGAAATTAATTGCATTTTTTTTCCTCGTTCTCATCAACATTATCTTCATTTTTCATCATCATCTCATCATCCATCATTCATCATCATTGATTCATCTCATCATCATCATCTATCATCATCATCATCATCACAGCACATCATTACTATTATTTATTATTATATTATATATATGATTATTATTTATATTATTATTATTGAATTATATATATATTATTATTATTATATATTTTATTATGATTAAAGAAAATAGTAAAGAAAGTAATTATTTTTATTTTGTAGAAATCATGATGCTAAATTCCAATTTTAATATTTTCCAATTTCCCAAATAGTTTCGGGGGGTCAAATCCCTTCCCTAATCCTTCGAAAATTTTCAATTTTTATTTTAAAGATAAATGACCTTATATGTATATTATCTGAATAATTATATTATTATTATATTATTATTATTATTATATATTATTATTATTATTATATTATTAATGTTAATCTTATAGTCGAGAGTTCGTAATCTAATATGTTCAATTCGCTCTCCTGTTACCTTTGATATAATTGGGTGCATACTTTGTTAGAGCTGTCTCCTCTCCTCCTCCTCTCCCCTCCTCCTCCTCCTCCCTCCCTCCTCCCTCCTCCTCCTCTCCCTCCTCCTTCCACCTAAACGTCTTATTGAATTTATTTAGTTTTATTTGCCTCTTATATGACTGCCTCATTTAAAGCAATGTCCTGTTTATTTTGAATGGATCAAATTCTGAATGATTATTAGTGAGAATATCTTGCCGTCTATAGGAGCAGTGCTTAAATGATTCTACGTTCGTTAATGTAACATATTGCTAATTCCTAGGGCAAACTAATAATCAACGAAGGCTCCTGATAGATCTCCAAAAAACCTAACTTGAAATTGCATTCATAGCCGACAAGTTCCAATAGTGAAAATTCCGTTGCCCAGAAATTTGATAAGTTAAATTGAAAAAATATAACTTATCAACGGAATTTTGAAACTTTTGAGATTAAAATAAAAAAACAGAGTTAACCATGTTAAATCTGAACTAAAGTGACGAAAGAATAAAAATAAATGTTAAAATCAAATTAAAAATCTGGAACAAAATCTCTATCAAGAAAAATTGTGATAGCTGGACCTAGGGTTGAAAATTATATCTCTGACTCGACGAGGTTAATTAAATAATGATAGATTACATTCCTAAATTAAACTTTGGAACAGATTAACTCAAAGATGAATAAGAATTAGCTCTAATATGGCAAACTAATTCACTCTTCTTCTAACTTGAAAAATGAAAAATGGTCAATTCAAGGGTAACACTATTGGCAACCTTAAAATCTAATAGGCCCAAATCTTTATAAATGTAAATTTCCTAATCCAAAGATGAGCTATATTTTCATGAAATAAGAAAAATTACATCACAAGATGCGATTGATAAATACAAAATTCCAAAAAATACAGTAAGATATCTTGTAAATATATCTTTTGAAAATCGTTAAAGAGAACAAAACTAACATACTTAAAACTAGGATGACCCTAACCTTTATGATACTCCAAAAAAGCATGTTTGAAGAAAGATGAGATTATCATTAGATAAAAATAATTTTATTAATTTTTATTCTTCAATATTATTATTGGTATTATTATATTATTATTATTATAGATTATATTAATATTATTATATATTATTATATAATTATTATATTATTATTATTTATTATTATCATTATTATTATTATAAATATTATTATTTTATATTATTTTAAGATTGATTTAATTATATTATTATTATATTATTATTATATTATTATTATTATTATATTATATTATATTATTATTATATTATATATTATATTATTCATAATATTGCTAGTGTTGCAATGATTGATTATTATTATTATTATATTTGTCATTATTATTTTAATTGAATTATATTATTATTATATTAATATTTTATTTTATATTATTATATATATATTAGTTATATATATTATTATTTTAATATTGTTATTTATTATTATTATATATACTTATTATATTATTATTATTATTATATTATTATATTATATAATTATTAATATTATTGAATAATTATATATATTATTATTATGCTTGTTAGCTAATTACTTATGAAATGTTATGGTGATTAATGCAAGCTATCATTCACCACGATGATTATTATCATTATTATATATTATATTATTATTAATTATATATATATTATTATTAATTATTATTATTATTATTATATTATTAGTTTGGAATTTTTTTTATCATTGCTATTGTTATTACATCTATTATTATTATTATTATTATTATTATTATTATTATTATTATTATTATTATTATTATTATTATTATTATTATTATTATTATTATTATTATTATTATTATTATTATTATTATTATTATTATTATTATTATTATTATTATTATTATTATTATTATTTATTATTATTATTCTTTGTAATTTTCTTATCATGTCATTGGTTGTGATTAAAATATTTTGTTTTTGTTTATGCTAAAAACTATACCTAATTAGTATCGGAGCTTAATCATATAATATATAGAAAAGTGAAAATAGTTATAGATAATTTTGATATTATTGATTATTATTATTATTATTATATTGATTATTATTATGATATATATTATTTATTATGATTATTATTATTATCTGAATGATGATTCGTATCTTGACGCTTACCAGCTCTACGATATATGTATATATTTATGTGGTGGGGATACAAATGGCTCCTCTCTTCGTGTTTTTCGTTATTTGGTTTTTCTGATGATGACGGATTGTGTGCTGCATTCTATGAATCTATCTCACTGTTCAAGACATATTGAAATATCAGAATTTAATGAATATTTGAAGGATCTTATTAGTCCTAACTGAAATATTAGAAGCGTACGTAAAAACTTCAACATGTTGTTGGCTATGCTTGGAGCTGTAGAGTTCCATTTTGATTTTATTTTATTGACGGAGACATGGCTTTCTGAGGACACTGACCATGGTTATAATATAGTCGGATACCATCATAAAAGTTTATGGAATAACTATGAGGAGAATATAATTTACTACAGACATGATAATAGAGTTAAACTTCTCAGATGATATAACATATATCAGTACATAACTGAATTCCTAATTTTTAAAGTTTATCGGTTCGCACCTATAAAACATCTGTTTCTATCTACACCTCTCCCTCAAATAACATTAAAATTTTCTATCTTAAGGAATTTTGATGATAGCGTATAAATCAATATTATTCTGGTATTTAATAATATAAACTGGCTTAACATATATTCTCGCCAACGCGAGATTACTCAATGCATTGAAGAGAGAATTTTATCAAAATTACCGTCTCCTACTAATAGATTACTCCTGGTAGTTCAACTTGATCGATCATATTTGGACTAAATTACCAGATTCTTTTTTTTTTTTTACAGCACACCATCACGGCTGGGCCCTTCGGGAGGGCGGATGCTTAAAATACATGAAAATCCACGCCAAGCCTAACGCAAATCTCTTAGTTGAGCGCAGACGGCGTTAAAAAAGAAGATTAATACAGTTGGAAAAACAGAATGGCAAGATCCACAAACAAAGTGCTGGCAAAGAAGGAGCACCCAAACAAACGAACGAGTCTGGATTTTCGATGCTCACGCAAAATTCATCGAGAGCATGGCCACCCCTTTATTATTTACCAGATCTGACAGACTACTTTACGATTGATTCCTCAATTAGGACCCATATCAACTCTTAATATTATAAATTAAACATTCTTGAAATAAATCAATTGTGTACAGGTTTTCTGATAATGGAGCAGCGAAATTTATCTCTCAATTTAACCGATATAGGAACACTTTTAGTTACGTAATAGAACTCTCATATGTTAATAATCTTTAATATGTACATTGTAATCATGATAATAAACTGTTTCCCACTGTCACGTAAGTATACTGTGTTGTCTCAAAACCACGATCAATGAGATTCTCTGCAATGATTTAGAAAAAACATAAAATGTTAACTTTATAAATTAAATGTATACCGTTTCCAGGTTTAATAAGATATCGTAACATTTTAATATAGCTTTAAAACTAGCCAAAGAATATATTATGTATAAAATTAGAATGAGAGTGAATCCCAAAAAATGTGTTCAAACTATATTAATGTCTTGTTATAAGCGAGGATTGGTGCTCTTGTTTTACCGAGAAACCCGTGATGTTGCAGACCCTGTTAAAATCGTAGATGTTTATATTATTATTGAGTCTTCTGATCAGTCCCTTCCTTTCTATTCTTCGACATTCTGATCTTCATCCCGTATATGACTAGTGTCTAAGATGACCTATTTGAGGAAATACTAGCCTTTTTATTTTTTCTCGTATTCAAGCAGAAATCCAAAAGTAATATTGATCTAAAGGGGTACTTTCATAGTCTCTCTGTCCTGTAAATTAATTATTAAAGCGCGCAGAGCCTCTCTTGCTTTTGACAACATTTAATCCTTGCATTAGTAATCCATCTTCCTGATGTTTAAGATAAATAGTCGGGTATTTAACATTCAAATATGGCAACTCAATGATAAAAAAACATAGACCAGTTCGATTCTTCCCGACCTATTAATAAATAGTGAGAGGATTGTCTATAATCTTCCCGTTCATATTTGTGGACACGCTATCTTAAATGAGCCTTCAATTGTCGTAGATCCAAAACAAATCTATAAAACGCTGCATTAAATCTATTACATCTACATCATAAAACTTTTGAGAAAAAAAACTTTTTACTTTTCAATTTCTTAACTACACCAAGCATTGACACTTCCCCTCATAGGTCTTCTAAAAAAAATGAATTGTATGTATATTAGAGTTCATCCATTTGAAAGCTTATACTCTTATTTGATAACAGGCAATTCGTTGCTACTCCTCACGTCCTCTACCTGTGTCGGTCGGTGTTCCACAAGATCGTCTAGTCTCAGTTTTTTTATAATTTCATCAATGCTATTCTAAAGCGACAATTATTTAGTTGCTTTGTAGGCATATGATTGGAGGCATGACCTTTGAAAACCTCAGAGCAGAAGAGTCTCGCAGTTACCTAGCTGATGGTTGGATGACTTATATCTGTAGACTTGAGCAATGCTATTTTATAAACTTATTAACCCATAAATACTAAAGCATCTAAGATACCATCTCTCT
>JABUQX010059351.1:47500-54725 GCA_015478945.1 Trachelipus rathkii | reverse complement strand
TAACTTTAGATTTTCTACTACTGATCCTTTGTTACTTTCTGTTTCCTTTAAATCCATATATATATATTTCAGAGCTGGGCGTTGCGCCACCAAGTTGCGGCTATGCGGCCTATGCGCCTATGCGCATATCAATTCGTAGGGCAAAGGCGCAGTAGGCGCAAACAGATTTTTAAACGGCGGACTAGCAAAGGCGCACAGCAATTCTCGTGACGCCTATAAGCCGCGCCTATGAACAGGAACAAGCATTTTTTTTACCTTAAAAGTTAGAACTTAGAAGCTTGGAAAACTTGTATTCATCTAAAACCAGGGGACATAGTATAATATATATATAAATATATATATATATATATATATATATATATATATATATATATATATATATATATATATAATTATATGATATATATATATATATATATATATTATATATATATATAATATATATAACTTCTTTAAGTAGTTCTTAACTACAAATAAATTTGGCAACTATGGCTCTGAAGATTTTCAACTTCTGCAGCGCTCGAGCTGAACCTGCCTGGGGGAAAATGGATCACAAGCGACATGGAGGAGGAAAAGAAGTGTAGATATTTAGTTTACGAGCTGTTTTTAACCACAAAAATTATTTTTGCAGGTTTGTTACTTATGAAATCGTTGCCTTTTAACTATTAGCACTAAAGTTTTACTTTGCAAATACAATCTTAGCGAAATCACCAAGCCGGACGGAAAAGTTCGTAGGCGCAAAGGCGCATTATGCGTATTGCTCCTTTAGCAGGAATTCTCACCAAAAAATATAGCGCATACTCGATGGTGGTTGTCGGTGGTATATTCACCGCATGTTCCTTTTCATTTAAATGATTAGGCGCTTCCAACTCTGCTGGTTTTACGGAATGTATGATCGACAGTGGGGCTGGAGTTAGTCTCGTCAGCACCGCCCTACTTAACGATCACTTGAAAAATGTGCCAATACACTCATCTTCTAAAATTAAAATCCAATCCATAAGTGGGTTGGTACGTGAACATATCATTCCCATAACTTCATATGTAGAATCTCCTTTATATTTCTATGACAGTGATTATGGCACAAAATCCATATTTTTAGTAATCCCGACCGAAATGATGCCGTATTCGGTTATTCTGGGAGCTGCTGCATTACAAGATAATGCATTATTGCCTGACTTGACGGACAGGTGTTTAGTCCGTTGGGTAAGAAATAAATTACAGTGTGTAGCTAAAGATGAAAGTTCCTCCATAGCCTTTTTCAATTGTGTAAACATCCATTCAGCCACTATATCCCCTCATGCGTGTCGGTTGGTGGATATTGCTTGCCCTTCTTTACTTTCTTCGCCTTCTTCTGCTTTGATCGGTTTTCGGGGTATTCCGACGGGTAATATAGATCCAGTTTCTGGAGTATTGGACCTATCCCTTTCCAGTCAAATAGCTCTTATGAATAGTTCGGATCGACCCGTCTACTTACGGAAAAATACCGTAATTGGTCAAGGTTTTACACTTACTGAGGAAGATCCTCTACAGATAAATATTAGTTTAGTAAATGCTCCTTCTGTTCTATCTGCACCTGTAACTGAAGATTGGGACAATTGGGACACTGCCAAAATACGAGCAGATTTCCATTTTTCTGAAATCCACATCTCTGAATCTCAACAGCAGGTTCTCATCAATATTCTCCTGAAACATAAATCAGTTCTCAGTTTGGGAGATCACGATGTGGGAGTGGCCACGAACATTACCCACTCAATTGAATTAGAAAATTCCCGTCCAGTCAGGATACCTGTCCGAAGATTTCAAGGTCCTCTTGCGCAGGAAATTGAAAATCAATGTAAGGAACTCTTGGAGCAGAATATCATCCGCCCAAGTAAGTCTCCTTACTCAGCCCCTGTAGTTCCTGTAAGAAAACCTGATGGAAAGCTTCGTTTGTGCATCAATTACAGGAAACTAAATAATCTCACGAAACCAGATTCTTTTCCTTTACCTAATCTCATTGACATGATTTATAACATGCATGGGAATAACTATTTCTCTACTATAGATTTAGTTCGTGGATACTACCAGGTAAATATGGAACCTGATAGTATCGAAAAAACGGCTTTTTCCACTCCATTTGCGCAATATGAATATTTAAAAATGCCTTTTGGAGTGAAAAATGGTCCTGCAACTTTTCAACGCAGTATGATGTTAGCTTTGACTGGTTTACCATGGTCCAAGGTTATGGTGTACTTAGATGACATTATTATCCTTGGCCAAACCGTAGAAGACCATTTCCGCACCCTAGAACTTGTATTAATAGCTTTAGAAAAGAACGGGTATAAGTTGAAACCCGGGAAAACACACCTTTGTCATACTGAGGTAGAGTTCCTCGGTCATCATATCTCCAATAAAGGGATAGCTCCCCTCATGAAAAATATTAAAGGAGCTTTAGATTTTCCTGTCCCTACTACTGTTAAAAATCTTCGTCAGTTCTTAGGGATGGTAAATTTCTATAGGAGACACATTCCTAATTGTTCTCAACTTAGTAAGCCACTCTCTTGCCAAACGGGGAGTAAATCAGTAAACTGGACTCCTGAGTGTCAACAGGCTTTCGAAGAGCTTAAGCAAGCCTTAGTGAATCCGTATCTTTTGGGATTCCCTGACTACAGTCCTAACGTGTCCCCTTTAGAACTACATGTGGATGCTTCTGATATGGGTGCTGGGGCTTGTCTTTCTCAAATTCAGGGAGATGAGCGAAAACCTATTGCATTCATATCCATGACATTCAATGGTGCTCAACGAAATTATGGCGTCATTGACAAAGAACTCACTGCCTTGCGGTGGGCTGTAAAATCTCTCCGCCCTTTTCTTCGCGGTGTCAAATTCATCATATTCACTGACCATATGCCTCTCATTTATTTACAAAATATGAGTTTGGTAGACGGCAGATTAGCCAGGACTATGGAAGAACTTGATGAATATGATTTTGAAATTAGGTATATATCAGGCACAAAAAATGTTGTGGCTGACGCCCTCTCTCGTTCCCCTATCAATGAAAATACAGAACTCATCCCCGACGGTGACTCACCTGAATTCATCCCTGATGGATATTTTCAAATCGAAATTCCAGGTGGAGGTGACTCATTGTACAAATGCTTTTCGATGTTTCTATACAGTACTCAAGATCGACATTTGGAAATTCGTGACACCTTGACTCATGAACTTGAAAAGCATCCTGTGAAATATAAAATTCACCTACATGTATTATAATAGCTCACGACCCATTATTCATGGTTCTGAATTTAAAAATGACCCTTGCTACTTGAAATGTGTAGGGGGCATTCATTATAATTATTTAATGTCAACTTCAGTAGATCTTAATTCCTAATTTTAACTGATAGAATTCTAAACTTTTAAATTCTTTTGGTTAAGTTCAACCTACTTCGTACTTCATGCAATGAAAAAAAAAAAAAATCAAATTCATGCGTGTTTTAGTGCCTATATGATCTTTAAATAATTCTTTCGTAAATATCTTAAATACGTAAATCTTCAACTAAAATCCTAACATCCTCACCTTACTTTAGTGTCTCTAAATCTTAAAATAACCCATCTCGTGTGACAAGCAAAATAAATTAAAAATTGACAAAAATAATTCCACTATGGGAACAGTTTATAATTAAATTATAAACCAACCCAGTTGTGGATAAATAACCACAATTTGTAGTATACAGGTTATACTATAAACAATATCCTAGCTGTAGTAAACTTTCAAGCTATTATTTAGTAGCCTCATAACTATATTTTAAATGATGGTATTCAATTTATATTCTATTTATGCTACTAATAAGAACTCAAGGTTTTATTATTACCTTATCTTCAAATTATTCATTTTATTTTATACTTTTATATACGTGTCATTTTATCGTTATCCTTTATTTTAAAATTTTATCATATTCGTATACTAATCTCCGTATTGATTATTTTAGAGCCTAACCCCTCTTTACTGTAATTATAAATTCTATCCTTGTTATTCCTCTCTTTTTCTTCGTTGTGTTGTGTGTTGTTCGTTGGTTTGTTGGTTGACGGGAAAAATGGCAAACTTGTTAGTCGTGGGTGCTTCTGCTGCTGTCCTTTTTCGCAACGAAAGAAACTATCTTAAGAAACATTACAATGTGGATGCGTATGCAGATTATATTCCAGGTTGTCACCTTTCAGCTTGTCTTACGGGACTAAAATAACGTATGACGAGGGAAACAAAAATTATTATAATTTGGGCTTTGTCCACTATGGCTTGGCAAAAAGTCAAAATACAGGATTCTCAGTCTCGAGAAGTGTCCGTATTTGAGCCCGTGCATGATTTTTCTGTTGATAATGTTCCTGCAATTATGGAAGAAATCACAAAACTTGCAAAAGAAAAAAATCCTCAGGTGAATGTTTATCTATTCATTCCTCCCATATATAACATCTACACGTTTAATCTTAAATGTATTAACAGAGAATGGGAAACTTCAGAACTTGGTTCTCTTGAAAATTATCCTCAGTTATTGCCGGAGGCCATGCGCGAACACTCCATCATCACATATAACAGATTTATGTCTCTACGGAGCTCACACTATATCTGGACGGATAAGCGTCTTCTCATTGGAAATGATGTGTTGAATCATCATTATAGTAAGGTTGTACCATCTCCAGCTGAAGAGGTGATGTCTCCTCATCAAAGATACTTCGAGAAGGAAACTTCAACTTTGGACTCAAATCTCATTCCAGATGGACAGCATCCGAATCGTATATTTTTAGAAGCCTTCATGGAATTATATAGCTCAGAATTTAAATTGAAGAAAGTTCACCCTAGAGTTTCACAGCCACAAACTAGAAATGTTCCTTCCAGAATAGATCCTGGTAGGAATTCTAGATCTCTGCCTAGTCGCGAAGATCAGAGGGAACGTATCCTCCAAGCAGCTATTCGTCCTCCCTCTGATGGTCGTGACCTTCCTGTTAGCGCCTATGCTTCAACTTCAGGCACCTCATTGTATTATTTAGGGACCTCGTCTAGAGGTAATGTTCATTCCAGGTCGGGTCAACCTGCCGGCTTTGGACATTCATCACAATTACAATTACCGCCGCGTTCTTATACTCATTCTTATCCTACGGTTCCTTCTTCGTCTCATGCTTCACATGGATATTCGTCATCTCTTCACCTGGCTCCGCAGTTACCAGAGCATTTAGGTTCATTCAAGTACTGTGTATAATGACAGTCTTGACCCCAGTTTCATTTCTATACAGCGTACTAGCGTACGCTGGGCCATGCGTAATCTCGTGTGGGGTAGTAGAAGTGTCCAACAGCGCGAACGCCTAGTTCAACAGTGGTTTCAGGTGATCAGAGACGAAGTAGCTACCTTTGATAATTTATCATATTTTGATAATCCTGACATGTATTGAAGTCATCTTTTTCTTAAATACATTCTTAGTATTCTTAAAATAATTCACGATAGCTTAATTGAATAAATTCATATCTTACTCCAATGAGACTCCTTCTTTTGGTTCATTATATCTCTAACGTTCAACATAAGGGGGAGCTTAATCTTAATGGGGAGGGATGTAGGGGTGCCTGCATTGCCTCCTGATATAAATTTAATTAATCTCCAAACTGAATTACTTTACTCTTAAAGTTAGAAAGGCTACAACTTCTTTTCATGATAAAGTAAACGCTCCAACTCTGCCTTTAATTTTAATAGTAAAATTGCTCCAACTCTGTCTTACCTCTCATAATATAAAAGCTCCAACTTTGCTTTGATAATATCATACTCCAACTCTGTCTTTTCTTAATTAATGTATTATTTTATTGCAAGATATTATTTAATATACATGTCATTATATGAATTCAATGTTTTTCAGTTGAGTTATTTATGAGACAAGTTCTCTTTAAAATATTACAAAGTTGTAATTCTGATTTTCATCGTATATTTAATTTATAAAAACAGTGAAGGTTAGTTCCTTTTGTTTTCTAAATTTAAGTTCACCAAATAGAGTCATGAGCATATTTAGTCATACGGATATAAAAGTAAATCACCTTAATTATAAAATGCTTCTTTTGCTTTTTTGCTTGTAGTTCACACTTCTCTTACCAACTTTCCCATCGCATCAAATTCATAACTTCATACAAAATAAAACCCCAAATCGGGGTACGTAAGTGTACATAAGTATAATATACTGAAAAATGAAAATATAATTTATAATAAAAATAAAAGGAAAATACAATAAAGAAAAATACTATTTTGTTTTAGGTTTTAAAAGAAAATAAAATAAAGAAAAATACTATTTTGATTATAGATTTTATTGTTTGGTCTAAAACACATATTGTTCCAGAAGTTTTTATTCTTTGGACAACTTATTACAGAAGTTTCATTTTCTGGTTTAGAACAAGATTTGTAATTCTTGCTGAAAATTTGGTTGTTCTTTTGTTGTTCTGTTGTTGCTCATCTTACCTTTCTAGATAAGTATTCCACTTATTAGACCCAAAACCTATAACTTTTCCTTATTAATTCCTCGGATGACAAATTACGTAAACCTTTTAGTCATTCCTCTTAGTCTTAAGTCTTCCACTCTGTGAATGGTCTTAAACTTAGCCATTCCTTTGTGGACCTTTCATAAAATTCATCACAATTCTCACCTTTATCACATGAATGTTCTTTAACTTAGACATTCATGTCTCATCTCATCTTCATTGATTAATTGTACATAAATGTAAAATCTGATTTAATTCTCCATATTATCCTTAATAATTGAAATAAAACAATTCTTTTTATTGAGTTTGATTCCTCCTTGTTATTAAAACGTAATTGTGTTCTTTTTCACTCTATTATTCACCACTCCTAATATATTCACTGTCTTGGTGTATTACCACAAAATTACTATTCCCCACAACTTTGAAACGCGACCCCTACATAAGAAGAGAGTCCCAGAGACAAGTTACTCTGGGCTGCGGTACTAAAGGCCTACATCCCGAAGGTATCCAGCTCTTTTCCTGGAATATCATTGGTATCCGGATTTCATTTGCAAATCTTGAAAGTACGGAAAATAAATTGGTTTACATTTTTGATAGGATCTTAGCAGTTTATTATATTGATTATATAGTTCGGTATTCTAAAAAAACTTTTTGACTTTCACTCCTGGAGTCAACCACTTTGAGGAACACTTGCCTCACACACACGCAACATATATATATATATTTATATATATATAT
>JABUQX010059351.1:30000-42500 GCA_015478945.1 Trachelipus rathkii | reverse complement strand
AAAAATATAAATTCCACTAAACTAAAATACTGAATATAGCTAATAGTTTCTATATCATAAAATAAAATACTATATCCTAAAATAAAATACTAAAATGAGCAAAATAGAAGATATATATATATGTGAAAGTATATAATAGTTTTTATATCCTCCCACTGAAGAGTTGCAATGAAAACCATTGCAATTAAAAGAATTAAAGTTTTTACAAATCAGATAAATTCCTGCGAAGGAATTCTTGACACTTGCAGCAGCCTGTCTAAGAGGTCTTTCTTTGACTGAATTGGAGTGGGACAATTTTGATTCTGTTGAGGAGTCAAGATTGAGGTGAATTATATACCTGAAGTTGAGGTATGTACATCTTTACATAGCAGTATCACTATTAACTTGAGAACTGAATTTGAATTTGAGGATCAACTTGATCATGTAATTTCATTGTTCGACCATCTGAATTGGAGAGATCACTGCTTTCCTCAGCATCAGTTTCTCCACTGGAGACAGAGGTGAAGCTAATAGATTAAACTCGCATGGGTAGAGATGACAAATAGAATAGTGACAGGTGTTCCATCTCCCCTTTTTAAGTAACACATCCTGATCTTTATCCGTGCATCACACAAATGACTTCCAAGAAACTCTACCCAAAAGCAGGAAGGGGTCTAGGCGTATTAGGTTGTGTGTATCAGAGAACTATATCTCCAACCTTAAGTCTTGTTGGTCCACTCTGATGAGTAGAGGATTGCTACTAGCTGGGCGCAAATTGATAGGGTAAGGACTCATACCATAATTCCCTGAAGGTCTCTCTAAAACTCTTCTTGAGCAGTTAGAGTTATGGGTCTAAGTCTTGGTTTGAGGGAGGAAGTATTTTTCCATATGGGGGGGAAACTTCATTGAATAGAGGTTTGAATTTGCCATAAGCTTCAAAAGGAATTTGAGCAAATAACTCCAAAGATCATTAGTCTGATGGACTATAGGTTAAAGGTCTTAATTGATTAACATTGGTGATGATTTGAAATACTTGTTAACAGGAAAGTAAGTTAAGGGTTGTTTTACTATAGTTATGAGACATCCTTAAACTGTTGTATCATTCTCGCCCAAACTGATCCTCACCCAACTGGAATAGACTGGAATCTTGTAATGTTTGATGTTATAGATACGCATATGTTCGGAGAAAATATTTGAAGACAAAGATTCTAACAGTATATTTCCACCTTGTTTGAATTCCTGGCATTATCTGAGTACAAATTGGATGGTTGCCATATATATTTGGGAAACGTCTGGAATGAAAGTAAAAAGGGATGGGGACATATCTGGAGCGACATCAACATGAATAGCTCAGATATTAGCAGGTGGAAAATTAACAAGATACTTTTGAAATTCCTTTATCTTAATCTTGTACAACGAGATGCCCTTGTAAAGTCCACACCAGTATGTCAAAAGGACGCACAAAATTAACTCTATGGTGAGGAAGATTAGTCATTTTGGATATTTAAAGGGTATACTGTTAAATTTTTTGCATACTTTACAGTCTGACAAAACATTTTTTACAGCCTGCCTGGCCTTGGTAATTCAGAAGCCATGAGCTCTGATGAAATTGATAGTGGTTTGAACACCCAAGTGTTGACATCTTGAATGAAAGTCTCTTACTATTAATTTAGTGAGATGATGATCCTTGCCAAGAAGAATTGGATTTATCACATCATCATTATATAAAAGTGTCTTGGCAATTCTACCTTTGGATCGGATTAGGCCTTTATCATTTATGAATAAGTTAAGTTGATTGACCAGCAGTGGAATTTCATCCTTTTTAGGATTTTGGAGAAATAATAACTCCTTAGAAAAACAATGCTGCTGCATTATCTTCAACCAATAGAGTTTGGCTTTCTGATCACAATCTTCATCCAGCCTTTACTCCTGCGAATGAATTTGAATCATTTTTGAAGTTACTTTATAACAGCCTATGCACACGGAGTAATCTTTAAATGGTAACAAAGACTGAGAAACAACCACAGATGTGTTACATTGTAAAGTCTTTTCCTTATTGGCCTCAGGCAAACATTTAAGTTTACTAATAGGCCATTGAGATTGATCTAGGAGAATCCAAGAAGGACCCTTTAGCCATAATGATAATTTTGAAAGAAAAGTAGAAGTTGTAACACCTCTCTCCAATTGTGTGTGGCTTCGTCAGCTTCGCTATAAGAATGGAGACTTTGTACAAGGCCTCGATGATCTTCGAGTGTTGAAAGAGAATTTCTGTTCCATGATCCAATCTTGACCGTTTTAGCTGGTGTTCTTTAATTTTAGTATGAAAAGACAATTTGAGCATCTACAAACACCTTTATGTTTTTGAACTGTACATTAGGAAATTCTGATAATATTGATTTGATACACTTGGAAAATAAGAACACAGACAACAACTCCAAAGAGGGCAAAGCCCTAGATTTGACGAGGGGCCACCTTGGCCTTTGAGAATATTAAATTAGAACCTTGACCTATACTATAACGACAAAAAACCATAACAGAAGGATGAAGCATCACAATACGAAATAAAGAGTTTGAGGAGAAGGTGAGAAAGCACACCTTTCAAATTTCAATATTATGTAAATTATTTAAATCTGAACCATAGTGAAGACCAGGAAACTAAAACATCAGCAGGGACCTTTTCATCCCAATCGAGACCTAATTGCTATCCTAATTAATAACCGACCTCTTAAAGTTACGGGTAAAAAGATATTTAAAGGATCAAAAAACCTTGGACACAGCTGATAACAACAATCGTTTTGGTATTTTGCATCAGCATTTTACTGAAATTTTGCTAGTTTTAACTTATCTGTTAAGAGGATTAAAAAGATATCCAAAACCTTATCTCTGTTTCCTGATGTTGAACTATTCTTACCTCTCCTTCCATAAACAGTTCTTAATTGATCATATTAGAGTCCCAACTTCTAAGATGGAAAACACCATCTTCCATTCTTTTTTTGATTCATAATAAAGTTCTTTTAAATGTTGTAGATCATTGCCACTAATAATTAAATTATCAACAACAAAAATTAGTTTATAGAATCTGAGTACAGCCATTTCATTCCTCATAAGACTGAGCAGGAGGCTTAATGATAATAATGAGGATGAAAGGGGATGTGAAACCAAAAACAATGGTTGAGTATCGATAAGCCTTTAATTTACCATTCTTTCCAAAAAAAGCAAAAGCGATTGCGGTCTTCGATGTATATACAAGACATCTGAAGGGAAGGCGTGGTTTAATGTCCGCTAGAAAGGGACAAACTTGATTGATCTGAACCGGAAAAATGACCAACAAGGAGGAGCATAGATCTGGCCAGTATAGGGCGCCTCATTTAGAGCCATGGTAAAGAATTAGTTTAAGAGAACAGTTAAACACAGGCCTGACCTTTGTTGATACTTGTTCATCAGTTTTGAATAACAGGTCTGTGAGGAACCCAAATATAAATTTTATACTCAGAGGGAGATACACTGAACTCTTCAATAATACCATCAACTAATTGTTTCTGAAAAGACTTCATCATAGGCTTTAACTAATCTTTACTTTCCAAATTTTTATGAACTCTATTAAGCACTTCAAGAGCAATGTTATAGTTTGATGGCAACAAAGGAAGTTTATCTTCAATCCATGGAAGATCTATTTGATATTTTCCGTCTTTAAACTCTATACCACCTTTGAATTTTTCAATCTGTTTCAAATCATCTTCAATTTATTATTATTTCATACCTTCGTTACCTAAGGACTCTAATTTTAACATGTTTTCTAATCCTTGCTCTACCTCTGAATATTACTTAGGATATGGCTTAAAGGATTAAAAAGAATGTACAGGGTTGTAAGACTGCTTAACCAAGTATTGGTTAACCTGCATTGATTTTGATTTTAGATTGATTTTGACATGAATGTTGATTTTGAAACTGATTTTGAACAACTGATGCGTGGATTTGAAACTTTATCTTGATTATTGATATATAAAATTAGTAATATTTCAAAATGGAATAATACCATCTCTTAACTTTAAAGCAGATCCACTCATACATTTAATCAATTCTAGTTGAGGAAATACTCTATTAAATCAATGGCCCAATTAAGGCATCCAAATCGAAAAATGAAGTTATTAGACTGCCTCATTAATAGCCAGGAATCCAGCCAATTGTTAAAGATTTATTTTTAAATTAATTAGAGCCTGTCTACGACCACCCTCAAGCTCATACACAGTCTGAATTTAAATCTCATCAAGCAAAAGAGAGAAGGTGAAACAAGACTGGATCCTATATACATCAGAACAGTCTCTTGTCAAAGTGCGGTACTGATACCTAAATAAGTTTTTAGCTTTTATATCGTATTGAGTGCTTTGATGACTCTCTACAGATATATTGAGTTTGTCCAGCACTTCATTATAACAGAAAGCGCGAGAGAACGCATCTGTAGCCACAGTCGACTAGGCATCGAACTGAAGCCGAAACTTTACCCCTACCAATCCACCAATCCTTATAGTAATTGATTGCAACAAATATAAATTGTTGGTCTTGGGCTAAGCTAGCATTACCATTTGGAGGGGTGGAACTTTTCCTTGTTACAAAGAGCTGTATATGACTTCTTTTATTGCAAACTTGGGAACTAAAAGAACAAGTTGCTCCTCAAGTCCCAGACAGTGATCGTGCAGCTGATGCCCACTGACGCAAGTACTAATGAACCATTATTGGGGCAATAGATGTATTTCACTTACACCTTTTAATTCTTACTCATAGGTTTGATAAACATTGCAATTGGTCATCACTGACATTGGGGAGACGAACAAAACTTAACATGATTCTTGAATAACTTTGATTTTGGAGTGGAAGAATCAATACTATGAGAAGCTTCATTTACACCAACTTCATTAGTATGATTTTGAAATTCTGCAAGGCAGAATTGGAATCAGGCCTATTTTCTAGATTTTAAGGACTCATTCGTCCTCTGATTTTCATTATTTTTAAATTTATAAATAGGTTATCTGAAGTATTGTACATTTTAAATTTTAATAATTATTATGGGAAGGGACTTGATTGAAATTTAGACCTTTATTAGATTTGACGTGTTAAAATATTTTTGATAACTTCATTATAAGTATCGAATATTTGATTCAAATCAGGGTAATTGGTATTCAACTTGCGAGTAATTTCTTTTGACTACCACATTAGGTAATTTTGATAAAACTATGTGGCTAGGTACTGCTAATCCTGTAGCCTCCTCAAGATATTTTTTGAGGTTTAAGCTCTCAAGTTCATATAATTGAATGTCTGATATCATTTAAGTAAAACCTTGTCGCATTATACGTTGGTTGGGGTCAAATAATTAGATTTTAAGATATGATTTTTTTTAATGATTTCATCATTGATGAATTTTTCGTCTAAAAACTCTTTATCTAGAAGTTCAAGAGCTTTTTATAATTATTTTCACTAATAGAAAGATTCTGAATTAGGGAGTACGCATATCCTTTAAATTTATTTTTTAAGCAATGAAGTTTAATTTATTCACTTAAATTTTTTGTAAATCTAAGGAGCTCTTAAATTTTGAAATGAAGGTTTACTATAGAACTATCAGTTCATTGCCCTCAAAGAAACCACAATCTATAGCTCTAAGAACAAATTCACTCAAATGAGAGCAAGTTTTTTTTTGAGGGGTTGAATTTTGATCCCCTTTAGATTTTAAATCACTTAATTTTGATTTAATCGAGCATTGGTACTGAATCTGACTACACAACTCCTCGTTATGAAACTCAGGAACGAGGGGAGTCAACTTCATTATCATTATTTATTTTTATTATATTTGTATCCTTTTGTTTAATACCTTTTAACAAGGACTCTACTTCCTCCACAAGATCTTTTACATAAATTGCATCTTTATCTATAGTATTTTCAGTAGGCCTACTCTCTATCTGACTAAGATATATATATACTATATATATATGATGGATTGAAAGGGGCTTGAACTATAGGGCTTTGATTTTTTATTAACTTTATCAATGAAGGCTTGTATCTCTGGTCAGACATTTCGCTGAAATTTGGCTAGAATGACCCAAGGACTAATGAAACCTTGAAGAAAGATAAAATAATGAAAGATTAGACCTATCACCAGGCCAAATTATTTTGATTTGAATTTTGAAAGGTCTATTAGACAAAAAAAATTTGAAGTTGAAAGTGATCTAGATAATGCCTAACTTTGAAATTGAATTTTGAGGAAAAATGAGATATGGCCTACCACTGGCCAAATTATTTTGATTTGAAACTTTGAAAAGGTTTCAGAGACACAACACACAGCAAAAAAAAACAAATTTTGACGGTTGAAAATGACCTAGGCCTAGACCCTGGCCTAAGTTTGAGCTTGAATTTTTGAGGAAATCACTGTAATGAAGGTTAGCGCAATGATGCATTGCGTATCTAACTCTCATACACAAATTTTGAATTAAATTACTAAGACGAACTAAATTAGGACAAAAACACCCATAAGGCTTAGTCTCGATAGGCCCACGTGGCTTCGTACCGTACTAAATACTGATATTTTTCTTACCTTTAATTTAAAATGATTTTGACCTAATAATAGCCTACACAAAATATCGAAAACTGCTATAAGCTCGGAGATAGTTTGATTGTAATTTGCAATACTTGCTAGCCACGAGTTATCAAGAACTTGCAACAAATCCGTTCGTTAAGACCAATATAGATTACACATATGTACGAAGCTTTAGCTTATACGCAGATTAAAGTAATTATACAAAATCTGTGATAGAAATAAGTTTCAACAAACATTAAAAGTACAAATTGTGAATCTAAATTAGCCTTACCTGAATTTGTTGTTTTCAAAGATTTTTTTGCTCTTTGAATAAGATCTAGATAGTCCATAGATAACTCTGCCTCTTGGCTTTTGTAACCTAGCACTTAAAATCTTAGTTAGGGTAAATTTGATTGGTGAGAAGGTAAAGAGAATAGAGATAGGTTGATAGTGAAAATATTTGAAAAGAAATGAAGAAATTTACCTCTATACCCTTTTACATTTTGATTAATTTTTTGTTTTCACAAGCACGACTTAATAGGACGGATTTTGAATTTGAAGTGATGCTCGTTGAGATTTTTTAGTGAAAATTCTGGTGAATTATATTAACAGGGACAAAAATATAAATTCCACTAAACTAAAATACTGAATATAGCTAATAGTTTCTATATCATAAAATAAAATACTATATCCTAAAATAAAATACTAAATGAGCAAAATAGAAGAATATATATGTGAAAGTCATATATAGTTTTTATATCCATGCCAAGTTACCGAGCCGCCACCTGTATATTAGTTTCCTTAAACAAAAGTTAACTAAAAATAATTTATAAATTTGGAGGAACCATTACCAACACATGTTTTGTAAAAAGATTTGTTTATAAACAAAGTATTCTCAGCGCAGCCCACCCGTTTATTAATTCCTGAAATCGAGGATTTAACAAAGGGCGCCTGACTGTAAGTAGATGTGCGCAAACGGCTCTGGAAACGGCAGCTTATAGCTGCCGTTTTCAGAAGCCCGAGTGCAGCCCGTGTGCAAAATCGACTCGGTAACGCTTCGAATTGAAAAAAAATTACATTAACCAATCAGAGAACAGGAAATTTGAGTACCTGAAAACGGCCGAGCGTGCCCGTCAGATCAGCTGTCAATTGTAAACAATACTCTTATATTATAATTATTCTATTTTATTAATTGATACGATATGTTAGTATCCTTAATATAAAAGTTAACTAAAATATTAAAAAATTTTGGGCAAGCCATTCCGACACATGATTTGTAAAAAGATTTGTTTGTAAACAAAATATTCTTCCGCGCAGCCCGTTTATTAATTCCCGAAATCGAGGATGTAACAACGGGGCCTGACTGTGACGTTTACGTGACATAGAGTGCGCAAACGGGCTATGGAAACGATGCATGTGCGCCTGTGTGCCCGCCCGGCTGCAAGTCGGGCTTCTGGAAACGAAGCTCATGTTTTACTCGTGGCGTTTGTAAACCATTGAATGTGTAGGCCAAATTCGTTTTAAAAATTTGCTTCAGAATTTGTGCTAAATTGGCAAATTCGTTAGCGTTAGTTGACAAGAAGATATTCATCGCAATAACATATATTACATTTGTTTTTTAACGCTTTTATATATGTCAGTTACTCCAGTTAGTATTTGCTTTACTTGCATTCCAATCAAAAAAACTTCAAAAGGTTTTCACTGCAGGAAATGGTTTTGCTTAAGCGGAATTTAAATCAAGTTCATTGGAACTCTCCCTATACAGGTAGGTTTATATGCTGAAAGTATAAAAAAGAGATAATAATAATAGATAAATAAAATAAAAATTAAAAAAATGAAAGTAAGAATATAGTAGTATCTAAGCAGGAGATAAGGAAAGGGAAAAATTTTAAGATAAAAATGCTCTTAAAGAGAGTAAGTGGGAAGTATTTAAAATTGTACTGCAGTAGGTATTCATTTTTACATGGTATTTTAAAACTAGAACTTATAATATTTTATATCTTATTTTTCACAAAACTTAAATTCTTTGTTAAATGCTTATAACATTATCTTTAACAAACTGTAATTTGTGGAGAAATTCACCAGTCCAAAGTAGATGAAGACTATTAAAACTACAAACATTTAATGTGAAAAAATATGTATCGATATATTTTTGCCTCGTTTTTTTTGTTTTTTTTTTTTTACAGATATGTTACATTTAAACTCTATTTTTGAAAACTATTATTACCAAAATTAAAACCCTCTGAAAATCATAATAGGCCTAATTAGGCTTTTTTTCATTTCTATAGGATTGACGGAATCACTTGAAATGTGTATTAGTTAGTCTATGCATCTATAGATAGATTTTTTTTTTTTTTTTTTTTTTTTTTCAATGATTTTAAAATGGTTCAATTTTAGGCACATAATTAATTATATAATACAAAGTAAAAATTTTGCAATAACTGTTTTTTTTTATGTAAGATAAAAAAATATAATGTAAAATATATATATATATATATATATAATATATATATATATATATATATATATATATATATATATATATTATATATATATATATATATATATATATATATATATATAATATATATATTATATATATATACCGTATATATATATAGTATATATTATATTATATGATATATATATAATATATATATATATTATATATATATATATATATATATAATATATATATTATATATATATAATATATATATATATTATTATATATATAGTATATAGATATAATATTATATAATATATATATATATGTACAAACACCAAACATATGATAATAGGCACAAAACTCTTATGGCATCTAGAAACACTGAATATACTAAACAACAAAGAATCATACACAAGACTACCTCTACATAACAAATAGTCCCCTGCCTCACCAGACATCACCTTCTGCTCACCAAACATCCATCCAAACCTGACATGGTTTTTATTACTAGAACTAAACTCAGATCATCTTCCAATATTCATCTCCCTTAAATACAAAAGCAAAAAATATAAGATACCTATAAAAACATACATCACTTGCAAAAAAGTAGACTGGGTAAACTTCACACAATACATGGACAACAACTTCAGAACATTACAGATTAATGGAAAAGATACTTAAACAAAGCCATAAACCACATCACCCACATAATAATAAAAGCGGGCAATAAATATATACCTAAGGGATACCCAACCCAACACTAACCCCTGAAATAGAAACATTAATCAAACAAAGGAACCAACTCAAAATAAACACTCCCAAATAATATTTAAAATAACTAGCCTCAACACTCAAATTTAACTCACTAAAACCCACAACACAACAAATTTTTAAAAACACCTAACAAAAATATCAATAACACAAATAGCAATAGATTATGGAAAACAATAAAAACATTACATAACGCAAAAAACAAAATACAACAAACACATGAATCCCTAATCAGCCTCAATAACCAACAACCTCAAACAGCCAAACAACATACCATAACAAATTAGCCAAACACTATGCCAAACAAAGTAACAAACCTACTCTACAGCAAAACAGGAAAACTATCAAAAAGATTAAAAAAGTCAAAAATATACAACAAAATATTCAAGGGGCTGCAGCAGACACAATGAAGGCAATTGAAAACCTCAAAAACTCACCAGCTATGGACCCAGACAGCATATCCAACATACACCTAAAACACCTATCACATAAAACAATAGAATATCTTACACTCATCTTCAACAAATCCTTACAACTCATTTAATATTTAGGTAAATTAATGGAAAATGCATCATTATATCTCTAAAATTAAAACCAGGAAAAGCCTCAATGACCCAGCCCTCCATACCGTCCAAATATCACTTTATCTTACACTCAGCAAACTACCCTTGAAATTATCTCATCCTAAAATTTAAAAATAAATTCCATACATATTTTTCCACACTCCATCTCCATACACGGAATATCAAACAACAGTACTTCAACCACCACAGCCCTCACTGAACTATCCAACCCATCGTTAACACTTAATTTTCAAAAAAATGTTACGCTCCTATCGCTCCACACCCAATTATATTTATTTAATTATTTATTATTTATCTCTACTTATTAAAATCCAAAAGTAAATTTATAAAAATCGAAATATTTTTCATGTTTTTTCTTAAAAAAAAATATATATTTATAATTATTTATTATATATATATTATATATATATTATATAATATACTTATATATATATATATATAATATATATTATTATATATATCTATATATATATATATATAATATATATAATATATATAGTCAAACTCTAGGTTAGGTCTAATTTTACAGTCAAATATCCATCTTATTAGTTTGGTTAGGTCCATACTGGCATCATGATTTCAGTATAGGCTTACATCCTCCACGTTTCAGGATATGTAAAGATTTCTTAGTATACTCACAGATTTTATTATGTGTATACTTAACAAAACTTTATTATCACCTTTTAACTAGTAGGGTCCTAAAAATGTGTGAGGTCCTAACCCTATATTGGATTGTCAGTACTTTGATTTGGTAAGCAGCCTAGTGGACTGCCATATATATACTATATATATATATATATATATTATATTATATATATATTATATATATATATACCTTCTTTATATATAATAATATATTATTATTATTATATATATATAAAATTTAATTATATTATAACATTTAATATATTGTTGCGCTATTATAGTAATTTTTTAAATTTTTTATTGTATTGGATGTTAAAAAAATAATGTTTTGAAAATTATTTAATTAATCTTTTTATTTATTTATGTACATTTTTTTCTATACAATCGAATCCTTGATAATCATAAAAATTATCGTATAATAATCTGAAAAACACATCAATAGTATTATCCCTATCAAAACGAAGAAAATTAGCCGTAAAAAATTTTTGGAGCCTTATTTTTTTAAATTTTTTTGAAAATGTTTAATACATATAATTTATCCAAATCTGAAAAAATAACTTCAAATAATTTGTTGATACAAATTTTTTTTTACATAAAATATTTGTAGCTTTAAACAGTTTTCATCTACTTTGGACTGGTGAATTCCTCACAATTACCTAAATACTCCAATGTGTGCAAATACTGAATGGATAAACTCTACTCATGCTTTAATTTGGGAGGGGACTAAAATATTCTTTAGGTCCTATTCTTGATGATCTGGATCAGGACATTATAGAACCTACATTTCACTGCTTTGCTTTGCTAGCAACTTGGCAAAACTCAAAAAGCATTAATTAAATATATACCAGTATTTACCATATATTTTTGAAAATATTAAATACAGAAAATATTAATTATTATTAATTATTATATGTTATATAGCTAATTAATAAGGTCTGTTTAGCATTTTCAAAAATATAAGTTAAAAAGACTGTCTACTGAAATTTATGCTTTTTGAGTTGGTAATTAGGATCATTATGTAGCTTATATTCTGACTACTTGTGGAATGATTAGTTTAACTCTTTGGTTGCTTTTTCAGTATCTGTCAAAATGGTAAGAGTTATAGAAAAGGTTTTGCATATTTATGATTTGGAAGATTATCTGAGACAGTTTCTATAGGCCCAAATAGCTTCTTTCAATGTCTCTATATTTCTTATGTTTTTATGAAGGTATAACAGATTCATTCCTTCTTCAATTAAATTCTTTTCTTTCCAAAATCCATTATTCAACTCTAAAGTATTAATGTCAATCAGTCTTGAGATATTGCATACTAAGAATGGGAAAAACTCATCCACCTTGTTAATAATTCTCACTCAGCTCAGAATTGCTGCAGTAATATAATTAAATGGACTAAGTATTTTTTTACTAAACAATGTTCTTACCTCCTTGGTTCTCCAACTGTAAAAATTTTTACCCTTCCAAAAAACATCTTGCATGGTATATAAATCAGAATTTCTTCTTCTTACTC
>JABUQX010059351.1:0-25000 GCA_015478945.1 Trachelipus rathkii | reverse complement strand
TTTTCAATATTACACCACTGCCTATGGGTATAAGCGGTGAAACAACTGTCATTATGTGCCGATGGTCTTGGCAGCGTGAAAACTTCATTTCTTTGCGATTATGTACCAAACTGCGTAGATGCAAGCGATGAATTAATTTAATCTCTGTAAAGGTAATATTATATAAATAATATATATATATATATATATATATATACTAATAATATATATATATATAATATATATATATATATATAATATAGTATATAGATATATTTATTAGTGATGAGTTGCCAAATATTTTGACAGCGTTTTATGCTTTTGTTTATAAAGGTTGTCTGGCCGGAAGTTTTTTTCTATTATTAATCGAAAATTACTTGCTAGTTGTTCGCACGAACAGACTAGCTCTCCGCTAATATATATATATCTTTCTATTCGTCATAATCTTCCGCACAACTAAATCCTAAATAAGTTTCTAAGACGTTGGGTCTTCAGAGACGCATTTGAAATATCTTTATATCATCCCATATATTATATATATAGGGATGTCGTTCGTCCATATATGGAGCATGCTTGACACATCTGAGTTGTTTCCATTCCATTCAAACAGCTCTTCATGAAAATTTTGAGTTTAGTTTTTTTCGTCTGATCAACGCTTTCACTAACCCTCTCCAGTCTCCTTTTGCTCTTTGAATTGTTGTGTCACTTTCTGTTATCACTATACAACGGACATTGTTCTTCCGAACTCATTAGTCGCAAACCTCCTCCTTTGAGAAGGGCTTGTTCGACACATTTTTCCTCATAGTCTCATCCTTTCTCTCGAAGGTTGCGGAGCCTGGGGTGGGAGAATCGAGAGTCGAAGGTTTTGGATGGAGTCGGAGTCGTAATTTCTCAAAGAAAGAGTTGCTAGTCGGAGTTGGTAGTCAGAAAAATATCCAACTCTTGACTCTCTGGGGTGGGAGAGTCAGGGGTCGAAGGTTTTGGATGGAGTCGGGGTCGTAATTTCTCAAAGAAAGAGTTGCTAGTCGGAGTTGGTAGTCAGAAAAATATCCAACTCTTGACTCTCAATCAAAAATAATTTCAAAGTTTTTCCTTTCCCATAATAATATTTTAATCAAATTTAACTGAATAGTGCTTGGAATCTAAATGATTTTTCCTCCTTTCATACTTACTCCCTTTTCTAATAATATTACTTTCATTTTATCAAGTCACCTCCTTCTGGGCTTGCCCTATCTGCTCTTATCTAACAACTTCGACACTTAAAATCTTCTTAGTCAATCTATCAACATCCATTTGTCCATCCCACCTCAGTACACCTTGTTCTGCTTTTTCCACCAGAGATCTGGTCAGAGAATTACTGATCCAGCAGTACATTTCCCTTACCCTTGCATTCCTAATCCTATCCCTCCTCACTCCACAAATATCTCACAAGCCTTTCATTTCAAAAACCTCAATTCTTTTCCTCAGCCTAATATTTAAAGCCCATTTTAACAACCCTGCAGAACAGTAGGAACAAAAATACCTTCAAATAAATTAATTTTCAATTCTTAGTTAAATGTTGTTGAGCACGTGGGGGCAATGGAGAACCCGTACTCAAACTCCTAGTTTGTTTAAAGCTTTTCCGGGAAATTTAGATCAAGCTAAAATAACAAAAATATATTCCTAAAAATTTAAAGTTGATTCGGTCAGTCTCATTTACTTTAACGAAAATTTTGAAGCCATTATTGAGAGAGGAAGATAAAAATGTTGGAGTGTATAAAATAAAATGCGACAACTGTAGCAAATTATATATTGGTGAAACAATGGATTTTAATAGACGTAAATACCAGCATTCATATTGTCTTGGAACTGATGACCAAAATTCAGTACTCATTAATCACAGGAGGTCAGAAAATCATTTCAGGAATTTAAATATGTCATTAATTGCTCCTATCAAATATTAATTCGAGAAATTTACTACTACAGTCATTTATAATAAATAATACTGATAATATAAATATAAATAAAAGCTCTTTTTATATAGATTCTGTAATCTAACTAATAGCATTCTAAAAGAAAATTCTCTGTTTCAAAAAAGCATTTTTCGAATACGCCCTCACTGGAATCTTGACGTAGTAGGCCGGTTTTGGAGGCCTAAATCCATTTAAATTTTTCTCTTCATTACTTTTTTATTTTTTTACTATATTCAGCTTGAAAAAAAAGAGGTCAAGGTTAGATCCCGAAAGCTCGCGTTAAATTTTTTTTTTTTATTCATCTTAATATTCTTAATTGTTTGTATTAGTTTTCCGTTTGTATGTTTATTTTTGTTTGTGTATGGGGTTTATATATATATATATATACTATATATATATATATATTATATATATATATATATCTATATATATATATATATATATATTATATTATATATAGTATACTATATATATTATATATATATATATATATATATAAATATTATATATGATCTTGTAAGAAGCTATTTTCAATTAGGTAATTAAATTTTTTATTTCGTTTTTTTTAATGTTTATTGAAATTTTGTATTATCATATATATATATTAATTATATATTATATATATATATATATATATTATTATATATATTAATATTATATATATATAATATATTATATATGTTTATGGAATATTTATGTATATATATATATATATATATATTATATATATATATAAATATGTTCTTTTTTTCTTCAAAGGTGCTTTCAAAGTACTCTGTGGTCAAAGATCAGGTTAGTGTGATTCACAGCGATCGCCATGCGTAGGCCATGATCCTTTACTGGAGCAATGCGGTGTACAGACACTCATTACTGCTTGCACGTTGGACCACAATGTTTTCGCTGCTTCTACCGTAGAATTGTGTAATGTAAGCGTATAAATGTATATACATCTTAAATGTCAAATTTGTGTTAGAAGCATTATGTTAGTAGTTACACCCTATATATATTTATATATAATATATATATATATATATATATATATTATATATATATATATATATATATATATAATATATATATATATATATATATATATATCATATATATATATTATATAATTATCTATATATATATATATATATATATATATATATATAGTATATATATATATATATTTATGGGGGCGGTGACTTACTTAACATAAATATATATATATATATATATATATATATTATATTATATATATATATATATAATATATAATATTATATATTAATATAATATATTATTATTTAATATATATATATATATATATATTATATATATATATATATAATATATATTATATTTAAAAGGAAGTTACAAAATGGACGACTGAAAATCACAAAAATTCACAAGAAGAACTTCAAAAACTCGAGAAAAACAAAAGAAGAAGAAGCATTTTTCGCTGAGTTTATCTTTAATTCCCATATTTTTTGTTGCTATTCGATATTATTTGTGTTTTTATTTTAGTGCTAATTTTTAGCCTTTAGCTTTTTTTCTTAATAATACGTCTTTATTTTTTCCATAAAATAATTATGAAAACTGGAATCCGTTCTCAAAATGTTGTTCAGTAAATACTTGTGTTCTATTAAACGTCAACACAAAGGATGTTATTTGTTCTGTACCATTTAAGTATTAAGCTTTTAACACTACAGACGACTAACTCAGAGGTTTGCTGATAACAGTCTTAGCTACTAAGCATTACAGACTCCTTAGGATGTTATCTTTATGAACCCATTATTTTAGGGCGAGTTCATGAGCCTTCAATCAACCACATCTCATAGGCAGTTAACTCCAAGGTGATTCTATAGTGATAATGGAGGAAAATGGTTGCAAGAAAAAAAGTAATGATTTCACAGTATTTGTTTATTTAATCAACCTTTCCATGCCAAAAGTTCATCAATGAATAAGTGTATTAGTGCTTTAACATTCTTAAGTAAGGCTGAAAGTTTTTGAATATCAAACCCTTATTAAACTTTTAAATCTGACTAAAAACATATTTTTTTTTAAAATAAGTTGCAAGTTGTACAAGTGCGAATTATTCCTGCCAAGAATCATATTACAATCATCAATGGTTTCTTCTGACGGCATACTTACTGTTCTTAACCTTCTCTAAAGCTGATTACATCTGCTCGAAACTTTTCTTCGTAATTTCTCTCTAATCCATTCCGCCGAGTTACTGCTCATCTCCATCTCTTTTCCCCCGTTTTACACTTACAATAGATCTCTGTCCTTAGCCTGGTATTTCTGTTTTTTCGCAAAGCTTAACAACTAAGAAATGAGTAACAGTCGTGACGCGTGTCTTTCTGTGGTCCTCAAAAACTTGTTTGGTTTAATTGTGGTGGCAGAGTGAAAATCCAACATTCAATTTTTAATTTCTGTGGAGGCAATGTTCTCATTCAACGTGTAATTGAACAGATGAGGTACAGTCTCCCCATTCCCAACCCTCCAAAATACTTGTCCTATCGCTTTGGCCTCTCGTCCTTTGCCAAAATTTGTCCCAACCGCTTTTGACCCTATGACGCTTTCCAAAGTTTCCGAATCTATCGCCTCAAAGGACAGATTTGGAAGCATCTCAACTACCAGTACGGCTTCCATGAAGAAACGCCTTCTGGTAATCTTTTCCTTTTCTCTCTGCATCTCATGCATTTAACTTGGTCTTCGAATCCTGTAAATCTTTTTCAGTGGGCGTTAGAAATATCACAATCTTTGAAAAGAGTCTGCTACGAAACTTTGAATTTCCCAAGATCATACTTCAGTATCTATCGTTTTCTTTTTTTTTTTTGAATTTATTTTCTGATTGTTCCTAAGCATTGATTGTAGCCCATCGCTCATATTTTAAGTCTATTAGTAGTTGTTGTTCTTCAGAGCTCTGATCTATCCCCATTAATATTAAAACTAATTTATTAATGGATGATGCACCTAATCTTCCATTTCGTTTTCTATCCACGTTTATGCTGACGACTCCGCCCTCTTATTACTTACTTTCATTTTGAAAGAGGATGTGAAGTTAGTTGGCAAGGGAAATGACCTCTATCATTCCCGTATCTTTAGTTTGGGTCAAAGAAATGATAAAATTGTTTTTCAATGTCTCAAAAATCGAGATCCTTAATAAACCATCTAGAAAAATAATCTTTCACACAACTAAAACATCTTTTAAATACAGACAACTCAGAATACTTCCTCCTTCCTCTCCTACAACCCTAGTTGCCTGATCAGTAATGGGCGCGTTGTTCGCCTTGTATGTAGTATGCCCGCATGTATGGGGTGGTTCCAGCACATACTGTCGCTCTCCTGGTAAAATGGGAAGAATTAAAGCTTTTCGCTGTAATCGACTCTCCTGATCATCATCTAATTCTCTCATATTCTGTTCAAGCTTTCCACGTTTGGGTTTCACTCCCCTTCTTCATATCCGTATCTTGTTCATCGGACCACTGCTCACCTGAACTCTTAGGTCATATTACCTCCTCCTTTTAAGGGTCCCCCTCCTTTAAGGGGAATGCCTCGTACACTTTTCTTTTCATTCTGAGTACTCAGCCAATTATGGGATGAGAAAACCGGGTGCTTTAAAAACTATTCTTGAAGCGTTCTTTTTTGGGAACGTGGATGGTCTAGTGGTTAGAGCGCCCGGTCACTGTTAACTCAGCGACGCGGAGTCCAGGTTCGAATCCCGCTAATGGAGAGGTAAAATCTCCTGTGACTCATTCAGTTCCATCTCTTTGACCCCAGACTTAATAACTATACTCATTCTAAATGTACTCCGCTGATAATGTAGTTGAAAACACGCGTCTTTTTCTATTTTAAGTCACTTATTTTGATTTTAACACTTTTAAAAGGTCATGTTTGTATTAATCTGGTTAACGTATTGATTTTTTACAAACTCTGGTAGAAACTCTGTAGGACTCTGGTCTTTTACCAACGTAGGATATATATATATATATATATATATATATATATAATATATATATATATATATATTATTATATATATAATATTATATGTAAAAATATATATATGGTATATATATATATATATATATATATATATATATATATATATATATATTATATAACAAATTGATAGATGAATTAATGAAGTTTATCGGCGAAGCGATGAATGAAACTATGAAGAGAAACTTCAGTGAATGTCCTCCATTTTTCACTCCTTTTGGTGATACGGACAAATGTGTTTCCCTTTTCACGCCGATACAGGTTCGAAACCAGTTATTGTTTGAAAATCAAATTGTATATGTAATAACACGGCTTTAATTATCAGAGGTGGACCCGATATTCGTCATAAAGTATTCTTCACTCCGCATTCGCGTATTATTCCGTGTCATTTTTTAATATCCCTCTATTGGCGATATGAATGCTGGATTTTAAGAGGATTGCGAATATCACTGAATCATTATTCAAATATGCAACCAGGGTTGTGGAGTCGGTTCAAAAATTTTCAGACTCCGACTCCGACTCCACCCTCTTCAAAATTACCGACTCCAACTCCGACTCCGACCTCCTTGAAAATTACCGACTCCGACTCCCCACCCTTTTGGTAAATTACCTGACTCCGAGCTCCTGACTTCCACCTTTGATAATTACCATTTGAATTCACGACTCCGACTCCATCCCTTCTTTCAAAATTATCGACTTCCGACTCCACTCTTCTTTCAAACTTACTTGACTCCCGAATCCGCGACTTCCTGACTCCACAACCGCTTGTTAATGCTAATACCTTAAATGCTTTAATTATTAAATACAGCAAAATCAAAAAAAAGATGTTTTCATTAAAAGAACGTAGATCCTTCATCATGATGATTATGATTAATTGATAAGTTATATATTTTAAATCAAATCTTTTTAGCGACTTGAAATATCAGTTACACTTGATTCTTAAAGCTATCCTTTATCCACATCCACAGATATTGAAAATAAATATTTGTATCGACATCCGCATCTACGAATATTGAAAATTGATATCAGGTCCACCTTTTATTATTATATAAGGTTATACTGTAATAATAATAATAATAATAATAAAAATAATAATAATAATAATAATAATAATAATAATAATAATAATAATAATAATAATAATAATAATAATAATAATAATAATAATAATAATAATAATAATAATAATAATAATAATAATAATAATAATAATAGGTTTCGTGGTTTGAAGCTCGAATGTTTTGTGAATCTATGACTGGAAGTCTGGCCATCTTAAATAACATCAATGCTTACATTCATCTTTTGAAATACATTCAAGACAAGGGTTCGTTCGTCATTTTTCTTTTTAAGAAAACGTAAAAATTATACTTTCCATATTGAATAGCTAAGAGAGAAATATTTTTTTTTTCAAAAATAGAATTTAATTAGTTAATCTAATTGATTAACCTGAATTTTACCTTTTAATTGCTAAAACATTTCAGTTACTTTAGTTTCAAGTATTCTCTCTTCTGCAGAGACAAAAAATATGTTCATACGTATATGGGTTTACCATTGTTTAATTGCTTTGAATTATTTGAAGTATTAGAGTGTGCCAATAGCTTGTATATTTTAGGATCATTCTTTTTGCAGAAATCAAATCGCGATTCTGGATTGGAGCGAAATATAGTGCATCAAAAAGTGGAAACTCAACAAAATCGGAGACAACTTGGACTTGGATCAATGGGAAGCCCGTTACGATGGGGGTACCTTTTTGGAGTTTGTATACCTTTGGAAATCCTGAGTAAGTTATATATATATATATATATATATATATATATATTATATAATATATATATGATTTATACATTATAATATATGTATAATGTATTATTCTGAATTGTATAGATTGTATATATATTATATATATATATATATATATAATATATATATATATATATACCTTGGAAAGGTTTCCTAAGAATGCTTCGTGCTAATAGAAAATCAGTTACCTTCTGCAAGACACCATTTTATGTTGGCACCAACGGTTATGAAAAAGTTGACAAGGAAGTTCTTCTCTCTACATCCCATTAACATAAGAAATGGTTTCTTCCCATAATTCAATTACATTCCTCTGCTCCGTCAGGGCTTCATGACCTGCTTGTAGGAGTGCTTGTCTGTTGATAGGATAGAGAACCTGCATCGCTTAAATCCTAAAATTGGTGAAAGTCATTTAGATTAACATCACAGCCGCCGCCAAGAAGTGATCCTTGATCGACTCCGCACAGATCACACCAATAATGGCTAACAGAGAATAGAATGACTGCATCACCTCAAAAATCCCCTAATTGCACTACTCACCACAGACAGAAGAGAATTAAGCACTCACCCAGCAATATTCCTATCAAACAATAGACGTTCCCTTAGCAAACAACCCACCCTCCTAGGTTTAACCTTTGGTACTCATATGATATTTACCCCTGCATCAACAATATATCACTTCAAGAGTCACACTTAAATTAAATGCACTGAAAACTCCTACCGGAACAAGCTTTGACCAACAAAAAGAAACTCTCACAATAGTATACAGACAATACATCCACCTCTTCATAAATTATGGGTCTCCTGCCTGGACTCACACAATATCACAATCCAATATTAAGAAATTAGAAACAGTCCAAAATAAAGCTCTCTCTCTCTCTCTCTCTCTCTCTCTCTCTCTCTCTCTCTCTCTCTCTCTCTCTCTCTCTCTCTCTCTCTCTCTCTCTCTCTCTCTTTGGATAACAACAGGCCGCATTCTCTTCACACCCTTCCATCATATAATAACTCAAACAAAAAATTCTCCCTTTAAAAGCCCATCTTGACATTATATGCTGCCAATTTTACAGTATATCACTCTCAATAGATCAACCCATGCATCAAACATTACATCAACCTCCCCCTCCGCACCTAGAAATAAAAAAATGACACCGGCATTATACTATTCTAGCATATACAACACGCTCATCCACCTTCCAAATATTCCCATTACTAAACACATTCACAAATAATTTATCTATTTATTATTAAGAACAGTCTCCACATATTCAAATAACACCATACTTCAAACACATCCACCAAAAATATTCTCAACTCTCTCTCTCTCTCTCTCTCTCTCTCTCTTTCTCTCTCTTCTCCCCCTCTTCTTCTCTCTCTTCTCTCTCTCTCTCTCTCTCTCTCTCTCTCTCTCTCTCTCTCTCTCTCTCTCTCTCTCTTCTAGAACAAACTTTGGACCGTCAACCCTCGTAATGCTGTCCCGTCTCAGTTCCTTCAAGGAACAAATTTATAATAAATAAAGAACCCTCGCTGCCCCCACTGCAAAAATGTTTTTCCAGATTAATGACGACACAGGCCATCTTTTGCTAGACTGCCATGCCTTGACGGACATTAGACACAACTTCAACACACTTTTTTTCTAACAGATCTAAGGGCTCGGCCCGCTTTGGTGGCACAATATCTCAGGTTTTCCTACTTCTCGTTGGATGGGAGCTTGGGACTACCAAGTAATATATATATATATATCATATATATATATATATATATATCCCCTTAAAATATATAATAGATAAAATATATTTATATATATCCCCTTAAATAATAAATATATATATATATATTATATATAATTATAATTCTATAACAAGCAATGTCAAAATAATGAACGCAAATTGATGCCAAGATTCACTGGAGACGCTGAAACATGTTTGTCAATCTTAGAAGAAAATTTTTATTATTTCTCTGACGAATTTTGCACAACTAAACTTTCTCCGCTTTGTATGACGAACAAAATTTAAATCATGCTTTTTTTTCCATTCATAATTGATGGTTTATTTGTATTTGATTTTTTTTATAGATGCTTTAATGTTTTAAATCTTTAAATGATTTTTAAATTTAATTAATTATAAATAAAATAATGTTTATAAGGCCATTCTTTCGTGGTGGAATTGTCTAGCAACTATTTGAAAATTGACAATATAAAATTATTTTTTTACAAATTAAATTTAATAATTCATTTTTCACTATTATATATATATATATATTATTTATATATTATAATATATATATAAAATATATATATATATATATATATATATATATTATATATATATATCATATATATAATATATATATATATATATATATATATATATATAATACAGTATATATATATATGTAACTAAATGTATTTAACCTTTTATATTTATCTCTTAGATTGAATTATTACAATTATTAACTTATTATTATTATTATTATTATTCTTATTTTATTATTATTATTATTATTATTATTATTATTATTATTAATTAATAGGAATGTATTGATATTATTATTATTATTTTGATCATTATTATTATTATTTTGATTATTATTATTTTGATTATTATTTTGATTATTTTGATTATTTTGATTATTTTGATTATTTTTATATTTTATTATTTATCTTTTTTATTTAATTTATTTTTTTTTAAATAATTGAATTGCTTTTTTTTATTTTTATTTTTATTATTTTTATTATTTTTCATTATTTTTATTATTTTTATTAATTTTTTTATTTTTATTATTTTTTTTATTTTTATTATTTTTTATTATTTTTATTATTTTTATTATTATTATTATTATTATTATTATTATTTTATTATTATTATTTATTATTATTATTATTATTATTAATTATTATTATTATTATTATTAATTATTATTATTATTATTATATTTCGAGCATCGACTTCTACGAATTTTTAGCAACGCTAAAGAATTTCTTCCTGCCCTATACAGTGTATAAAGGTTTTGTTTCATGATATTTATTATGATTGTTATAGTATATTGTATTTCTTATAAATTATATAATTATTTGATAATTTTTTACTATCAGCCAAATTTGAATAATAATTATTTTAATAATTATTATAATTATTATTATTATTATTATTATTATTATTATTATTATTATTATTATTATAATTATTATAATTATTATAATTATTATAATTATTTATAATTTATAATTATTATAATCGGGAATATTTATTATAATTATTATTATTTATTATTATTTTATTTATTAATTGATTATTATTATTATTTTTTTTTTTATTATTATTATTATTATTATTATTATTTTATATTCTTATTATTTATTATTATTTATGATTATTTATTATTTTTTTAATTATTATTTATTATTATTTATTATTATTATTTAAATTAATTATTATTATTAATTTATTATTTTAATTATTATTTATTATTATTATTTAATTATTATTAATTTATTATTTAAATTTACTATTAATTCATTTTGTTTTATTATTTTTTATTTATTTTTCTTAATTATTTTTTTATTTTTATCATTTTTTTTTTTTATTATTATTATTATTTATTATTATTATTAATTATTATGTATTATTATTATTATTATTATTATTATTATTTATTTTATTATTATTATTATTATTATTTTTATTATTATTATTATTTATCATTTATTATTAATTTATTATTATTTTTATTTTTTATTATTATTGTTTATTTATAATTATTATTTCGTTATTAAAACGAAGTTATTATTATTATTATTTATTATTATTATTATTTATTAATTTTATTATTTATTATTAATTATTATTGTATTATTATTTATTTATTATTATTTATTATTATTGTATTATTATTAATATTTTATTATTACTTTTTTTTTTTTTATTTTTTTTTTTTATTTATAAAGTTATTATTTCGCTTATTAAAACGAAGTTATTAAGTTCTATTATTTATTATTATTATTATTGTATGATTTAAATTATTTAATATTTATTATTATTATTATTATTATTATTATTATTATTATTATTATTATTATTATTATTATTATTATTATTATTATTATTATTATTATTATTATTATTTATTATTATTATTATTTATTATTATTATTATTATTATTATTATTTTTTTTATTAATTATATTATTTATTATTATTATTATTTATTATTATTATTATTTATTATTATTATTATTATTTATTATTATTATTATTATTATTTATTATTATTATTATTTATTATTATTATTATTTATTATTATTATTATTTATTATTATTATTTATTATTATTTATTATTAATTATTATTATTATTAATTATTATTATTATTAATTATTATTATTATTATTTATTATTATTATTATTTATTATTATTATTATTTATTATTATTATTATTTATTATTATTATTATTTATTATTATTATTATTTATTATTATTATTATTTATTATTAATTATTTATTTATTATTTATTATTATTTATTATTATTATTATTTATTATTATTTATTATTATTTATTATTATTTATTATTATTATCATCAAATTTTCCTTATCCCCTAACAAGCCTGAAGTTACTGAAAGGATAAATAAAATAAACATAAATTAATAAATAAATAAATAAATAAAATAATGGTGCTACAAAAATGTGAAGGAAAGAATATTTTGTGGTTTCTTAACAAGTTAGAAATATAATTTTTTCTTTCAGAGATCCTTCTTCTTTGTTAAATTTTAGTTCGTAAAATATTCCTGTTATCCAACACCCACAAATTTATTCCTTAGTAACTTCTATTTCTTCCGAATTATCGAAATGATACTGAACAGTTCTCTTTAATAGAGTTCTTGATGAAACTGAATAAAAAATGTCTAAAAACTTAAAGAAACCTCAATAGACTCTTAATTACTCACTTTGGTATATGAGGCTGACAAACGTCCTCGTTGGAGATTAGCAGATTCAGAGCCACTTTAATACAAGTTTTGGGACATAAACCAATACCTTCTAGTGTTACTAATTGATATACATTTGTAGGTAATGTCATAAAGCATATTCAGTTCCAATTTTTCATTTATTAAGTCTAATAGATTTGATTAAGTCTAATAGATTAGAATAGGTAACTGTAACAACAAAAAAGTAATTACTATGCACAATACTATAAAGACAATACACACAAAAAAAATAGAAAAAATAAAATAAAATAAAAAATGAACCGCACCTTTAATTTACTCTCAATATCTACAACCCTTCGATGCAGACAGTGAAATTCGAGGTGGGTACGGGAAGAGTCGAAATCTAAGCAGACGCGAAAGTTCCAGAATATATCTCCACGAACTATAGCTGCAATATGGCTCCCCCAAAAACTTAATGGTTTTGAAATTAAGATTTAAGCATAAATAAAGGCTCATCGGTGGAGATTTTTTTGTCTTCCGGTGAAATATAGATTTTTTCCAAAGCTGTTTGGAGTTTCCTGGACTGGGCTTGCCTTGACTACAACTTCTAATTTCCAATATTTCCCTGTGCTCTTGTTTTCTTTAACAATAATAGTGTCCCCTATGTTTAAGCTTGACTTGGTGGTTCGATTTGAAAGAAATCAGGGATCTTTCCACAAGGGTTCACTATCCAGCAAGTTTTTAAGCACTATTCTTGGAATGGTTTTTGGTTTCAGTGTACCATCCCTAGATTTAGCAAGCACTAGACTGCATTGTGAATATCTAGTTTGTGAAGCGAACATAATTATTAAAAAAAAATTCTATTTTATATCAAATTAACGCCTGAATTTGAAGATAAACACCGAAGTAGCCTTGAATATAGGGTCCTAATAAACGTTTTTGTTTACTAAATTTAGTTCCAAGAAAATCCGTTGTACGGAGCTCATTATGACGTTTGCTATCTAACAATTTTCAATGGTCGGTTCCAGTTTGCTTGAACATTTTTATCTGATTATGTGATTGGTAATGGGAGTATCTAGGGCGGGGGAGGAAAGGTGTTGTATATGTTAAAATAGAACATAGCCGATGTGATTTTTTTCGTTTTTTGTAGAGGGGGTTGTAGTGTTTGGTATAGGGCATGGTCAATTGAGAGTGATTGGCTGTAAAGTTGGCAGCCTATCATGTCAAGATGGACCTTTATGGGAAGAATTTTTGTTTCGGTTTGCAAGTGATGGATGGATGTGGAGGAGGGGCGGCCTTTTATTATTCTAAGAGCTTTGTTTTGAACGACATTTAGATTTTAGATGTTGGATTGTGGTATTATGGGAACCCAAGCGGGCAATGCATAGTACAAGATTGTCTGTATTGTCTGTATACTGCTGTAAGGGACTCTTTCTGCCGGGCGAAATTTGTTCCGGTTAGTGCTTTCGATGCATTCAATTTCTATGTGGCTCTAGAGGCAATGTTGATTATGTGGGGAAGGGGGGAGGGGTGAATATCATGTGTTAAGTCAAGGGTGGTAGATTGTTTATTAAGAGGGAGAGTATTGGGTGGGTATTTGATTTCCTTTCGGGTGTGAGTAAAGTAATTGAGGAGTTTTGGTGGGAAGCTGTCACTCTCTTTGTTGACAGACATTGTTCTGACCGGTTTATATATTATTGTAGCTCTTCTCTTGTTGTATTTGTAGAGGGACTTTGGGCTGTGATTGTGAGATCATCCGCACGACTATTAATTTTTACAGATGAGGATGTGGCTTATGGTAATTCATGCATGAAAGATTAAAGAGTGTTGGGGATAGGATCATGGGACCCTGGAGGACACCATTGCATAATTTGTATGTGACAGAGATGTGACATCCTTCTGTGACTCTAGCTGTACCACTGGGTAAGAAATTTGCGTCATTTTCTTGTCATTTATGTTTATTTCAGTGTTTAGTACTTTGTCTATTAGGATGTGACGTAGAACTGGGTCAAATGCCTTGTTTATGCATAGTGCCACTAGGAAAGTGCGGGAGGTTGTAGGTTTGGTTAAAATCTGAGAGGATGTTTTGCGTTAGATCAGTAAGTAGTGTTGTAGTGGAATATTTTTTGCCTAAATCCATGCTGTGTATCTGAGAGGGTGGATTAAGGAGGAAATTTTACTCAGGATCAATCTTTCGAGAACTTGAGACATATTCGAGAGTAGTGATATAAGTCTGTATGAAACTGGGTTGTTGGGTTTAAATATGGGGATTATATGTGCGTGTTTCCAGTATGGTGGTATTGAGTTGGTTTGCCAAACTACGTTGAATATGTGAGCTAATACTGTTATGCCTTTAGTTCCTAAGTGTTTGAGGTGAATATTGGATATTTTGTCAGGACATACTTCTTGTAAGTTTTTGAGGTATTTGATGGTATTAAAGACCTCTAACGGAGTGAATGGGACTTTTTGGTTTGTTCTTTAATTTTTTAATCCCGTTGGTCGTTAATCTGTTTGTCTGTTGGCATGTGTTGAGAGTTTATGGCTGATTAATGAGTAGTGTGACATTAGAAGGTTGCATTGATTTTTTGGTTTAAGGCTTTATTTTTGTTTATAGATGGCTTCGTGGGTTGTTGGAGCTGTGTTTGAGAAGTGTAGATATTATTTACTGCTCTGAATATTTTTGTTGTGGTAGGTTTGTGGTGTAGTGTATGAGTGTACTGCTGCCAGTTTATTGATTAAATTGATTAAATTATTTTTCCTCTTGTTGAGTTCCATGATTTGTTTCATCTGAACTTGATTTGGTTGTCTTTTATGTCGAAGAGAGTTTCTTTGTTTTGTTAGGGTAGTAGTAAGGAGGGGATATTGCACAACGATATATCGGTAAAAATATCGGTATTTTTACCGATATATCGTTGTGCAATATCCCCTCCTTACTACTTACGGTATGTATTTCTGGTAAAAAGTTGGGAATGAAATGTTTGCGGTATCCTTTATTTTTTTTGGATGCCTTTGGAATAGTTCTATTGAAGTGTTGTATTGCTCTGTCAAGAGATGTAAAGTTAATTATCTGGAATGGTTGTAGTTCATGATCTATAAAATCTGTGTAGGCTTGATAATTTGTTTTTTTTAGTTAGTCTAGGTTCTCCTGAAGGATGTGTGTGGGAGGCGTTTATGATGGATTGTAATTAATATTGTAATGTGATTGGACGATAGAGCTTGAAAGGTTTGTCAGGTTGCTGCAACCTGGATTTAGGGGGAACAGAAGGGGATGTCAGGGAACGTGGGCTTCGAGCTGTGTTGCAATGGTTATCAAGTGGGTTAGTTTATGTTGTTGAGGATACAAAGTTTGTGCAAGTTGTCAATGAGTGCGTCGCCTCTTGGTGATGGAGTCTATGTATTGAGCAATGCAGAGTGATGGGTATTGAAGTCCCCGGCCAGTATCAGATTATTATATCAAGTTAATGGTGATTGGTCTGGAACATAGCCTTGGGGCAGAGTTGAGAGGTGGAGTGAGAGATGTAAACATTAATTATGTTGTATGTTTTTTTATTGACTTTAACTTTTATTGATTGGAACGTGGAGGTTTGGTCATTGATCATGATTTGCTGTGCGTGGTTGGTAGTGTTTCAGAATTGAATGTTTTTATGCATAAGAATAATAACTAGAGTACTAGACTATGCTCGGGAGGGTCTTTATCTTGCCTTAAGATTGTGTAATTGGGAAATTCAGAGAGATAGGTGTCAGGTTCGAGAATAGTTTCCAGTATTTGTGTTATGTACATATTTTATTTATTTAAAGTGGAGAAGTTCTTCTAGTTTATTTTTAATGCCATTTATATTTAATTAAAGTATGTTAATTGAATTGTGTGGGTGGGAAATTGGATTTCTGTGTGTGAATCTCCACACGAGAAACAGTACCCTGTTGGAGAATATTGGTCAAGGGTTGGGAGGTCAGTGCACCTTATATGAAACTAGAGTCGGCAGATGTTGCAAAATACCGAGGTTTGCCCTCGAGTGATAAATTTATTACAACTAGGACAGATATATTCTCTGGGACCTGGATTAGATTCTATGTCTCTGGCTAATAAGAAGAGTTGGGGTTTGCACATTGGACTTACTAACCCCAAGTACAAAAAGGTAGAGTATATAGACATAAATTTATGGGTCCATACGCAATTGCTATGTAGTGATCCCACGGATCGCACCTTTGTTTTCGTGAAACGCTGATATTTGATACGAATCTCTGAACATCGGGAGCACCATGTCTCCGGAGGTACGTGCTCCAACGACGTGCACTTGGAACTCATCTGAAACTATATATATATATATATATATATATATATATATATATATATATATATATATATATATATATATATATATATATATATATATATATATATATATATATTTTCTTTACTATAAATGTTTCTATCTTTATCCAGAGTATATCTTATATATATATATATATATATATATATATATATATATATATATATATATAACTCTATATATATATATATATACTGCTATATATATATATGTATATATATATATATATATATATATATATATATATATATATATAGGGCAAAGCTTGCTAAATTGGTGGCTTCTTTTGAGAGCAAGGCCCTATATAAGATAATGATGAAATTTAAAAATCCAAATTTTAAACGATGTATTTATTCAACATAAGTAACAAAAGTTATCCTTTGCTGAGATACTCTCTCTCTCTCTCTCTCTCTCTCTCTCTCTCTCTCTCTCTCTCTCTCTCTCTCTCTCTCTCTCTCTCTCTCTCTCTCTCTCTCAAATTCTTGATAAGTCTCTTGTGCTTAGCCGATGTTTTACCTCCTTTTTTGGGCGGGCTTTCATTTTGAATTTTGCGAGTCGAAGATTTTGCTTCTCGGTTGCTTAGTTGCTTAGTTGGCTGTTTATCTCTCCTGCTGATATTAGAACTTCTTGAGACTTGTTTTCTTTTCGAGAGATTGAGTTTCGAAGAGAAGATGGGAGAAAAGTGAGTCCGAATGAATTATTGAGTATCTCGACAAGGTGGGTTTATATATAATTTCGTTAGAACTTATGTTAAAATTTTGCTTACGCAAATTTTAGCATAAGTTCAAACATAAATACAAAATTAAAATTTTTGCTAATAGTTATAATTGAGAGTATCTACTACATTACTTTCCACGCTAAACAAGGAGTGAGAAAGTATGTTATATTAGTTATATAACATATAAAAGCTAATCATCATTCAAATATATGCATATTTCTTCATTTTGGTTGTTTTCCTTTGGTTATCAGAGGGCACTGATTGAAGTTCTGGGTGTTTTTCTCCGGGTTCACCAATTATATAGGGCAAATCTCGCTAAGTTGCTGGCTTCTTTTGAGAGCAAAGCCCTATATAAGATAATGATGGACATTTAAAAAATCCATATTTTAAACGATGTATTTATTTAACAAATAAGTAACAAAAGTTACCCTTTGCTCAAACACTCTCTCTCTCTCTCTCTCTCTCTCTCTCTCTCTCTCTCTCTCTCTCTCTCTCTCTCTCTCTCTCTCTCTCTCTCTCTCTCTCTCTCTCTCTATAAATTTTAAATGAATGAGTCACAGAAGATTTTACTCTTCATCAGAGGGATTCGAACTTTCTTATTATTGAATTTGCGAGTCCAGAGATTCTGCTTCTCAGTTGCTTAGTCGGCTGCTACCTCCCTGCTGATTAGAATTTCTTGAGACTTGTTTTCGAAATTAAAGAGTTTCGGAGAAGATGGGGAGAAAGAGAGGAGTAGTCTGAATGAATATTGGAGTATCTCGACAAGGTTGGTTTATATATAATTTCGTTAGTCGACTTATGTTAAAATTTTATAATAATTTTGAAAATAAATTTAACATAATTAAGTAAATTTTTGCGAATATTTATAATTTTTTTTTTTTTTTTTTTATTATAAGTTCACACCTCACAGGCATAGCCCTATTCAAGAGAACTTCTCTAGGTAATTTCTACCTAGGATCCGAAGACTAGGATTCATTTACGACTAACGCCATGCGACTCCCGTCGCTCTACCCGTTTGAGTCACGGTAGTACTACATATATATATATATAAATAATATATATATATATATATATATATATATATATATATATATATATATATATATATAATAATGATTATATATATATATATATATATATATATATATATATATATATATATATATATATATATATATATATATAATTCTTTTATAAAATATATATATATGTAACTAAGCCCATATATATATATATATATATATATATTCTTTATATATATATAATATACATGAATATATATATCCTCTCTCCGTCTTTAGTACTACATATATATATATATATATATATATATATATATATATATATATATATATATATATATATATATATATATATATATATATATATATATATATATAATATATATATATATATATATATATATATATATATATATATATATATATATATATACCGTAACCCGTCAAGTAGAAACTCCGTGTGACGTCATACTCACACATCAGGATTTCCGCGTTACATATACTGTGACGTCATGACTAATTTTATCGAATATATATATTACATAACGGGTTTATTCTTTTTTGGTAGATGTATTTAAACTTAAGGTAACCAATGAGACTTTTCCTCTCAACGGCATTGCCCGCTGGCAGAGAGGTCATTAAGAGTAAAGAGCCCAGAGAGATAACATCTTGGCACTCTCTTGGGCCCAGAATTTGTAAGGTACATGGAGTCAGATTTAAAATAATAGCTTAATATTTAAAGAATAAACATTTATTTTTGAACAATAGAGAAATAACTTAAATTGCGTTCATGTAAAATAGTTATTAGAAATAATTAATAAAGAAATAAATAAAGAAGCATTTCGCTATTCCAGAACTATTTTATTATTTGCTATATCAAGGTGATCTCGTAAAATAGGGCCAATTAATCATTATAGAGATCGGTCTTTGTATATAGTTTAGTAACTTAGGACAATCCCAGTAAGTCCCTTTCTGATCTGTGGGCCTATTGCAATTAAAAAAGTGGTTATAGTGAAAATAAAAAGTGCCAAAAAACGAATATAGTGCTAAGTGAAGTGACTCATATATTGAGATAAAAAAAAACTAACGAAATCAAGTCTTAGTGCGTTGGTACAATAGCTCTAATAAACTTTCTTATATAACGAATAGCGTGAAGAATCCCGTTATTTTTAAAAGTCGCTAGTCGTTTGAAAAAGAGCGCCATTTTCAAATAATATCACCGGCAAAAAAAATAAAAAAAAAAGAAAATAAATAAGTAAATAAACGTGCTGGAGAAAAGGAAGAGACTTTGTTAAAATGTCCAGCCATAAAAAAAGACCAACCCGATTTAAGGCCGTGAGGGATAGGGGAAAGTCAAAGACTACCCCAAAAGCATCTGCGAAAACTTCGTCCGTTTCTCCTGCTTCCCCCAAATCTCCAATTAGGAGAGAAGAAAATTCGAATTCGGATGGGGAAGGAAGTCAGGACATGCACACCCCACTACGAGCAAGATCGGTTACCCCCACAGTTTCTCCCCCCCTTAGTGGAGACTCCAAAGACCAGTTTACCTATTGGTGCCATTCCAAAATTAGATGTAAGGAATATAATGACCTGGTTACACACCACGATAACTGTATTTAAATTGAACGGGGTAGACGATCCAAAAGAGCGCGTAAGAATATTAGCCTCCGTCCTCCCTCATGATATCGTAGCGACCATCAGATTTCCTTTGGGTGGAGATTGCTTTCAAAAGTTAATTGCTGCTATAGAAGAAGTTTATGCTCCCAATCTTCGAAGTCAAGTGAGAGAGATATTCAAAAAAGGAAGAAAAAAAGAACTCCCTTCAGTTTACTTAGCGAGAGTTCGTGATGTTATGGGAAGAATAGGATTCGATTTGCTTGCAGTGTGCCTTTTGTTCATTAGCTGTTTATTAATGAGCTCCCATCTCGCATTCAAGAAAGTTTAATGACGCTGGCGGACGATAGCGGTCTTGAAAAAATTTACAAAAGTGGCAGATAACTTACATAAGAACTTTTATAGGAACGACTACGAAACCCCCATGAACGAAGGGGGAAAGAATATTGGGGGGCGGTAAATCATCTACAAGGAGAACATTTCCCGATCCAAAAGAAAAGATCACATAAGGAGAGGTGAAATACAAACGATAACAACGACCACCCTGCTTTAGAAGAGGCTAAAGTAAATAAAGAGTTCTTTCGAGAGATGAAAGGACTTCTTAGGTCTCTCACCAAGGTCACAGGACAGCTGAGTGAAGCTGCTGCCAGACCTACCCAGAAAGAAGAACAACCACAATCTCAAAATAGAAGAAATGATCCGAGAGAACGGCGACAAGGCAACACTGTGAGCGCCGAACTGTTGGGTAAATTGTGTAAGCCTCTAGCTAGATTCCTGCATAGAAGCTACATATGCCATTCGGAATTTTGTCATATGTATTCTTTGGTATTACCGCCAAATAGAGAAAGTCGGCAAGCTCCTGAGTCTAAGCCCCAAAGAAGGCAGGGAAACGCATTAGAACCCCCCTCCCACAGGAGTTTGGGGGGAGGTAAATATTTTAGATGAAAATGATCGTATTTTTAATTATGAGGATTTTGCAGTATTAAATAATTCTCATTCGTCAACTAGTAGGTTTAGTAATAATAATAATAATAATAATAATAATAATAATAATAATAATAATAATAATAATAATAATAATAATAATAATAATAATAATAATAATAATAATAATAATAATAATAATAATAATAATAATAATAATAATAATAATAATAATAATAATAATAATAATAATAATAATAACAATAATAATAATAATAATAATAATAATAATAATAATAATAATAATAATAATAATAATAATAATAATAATAATAATAATAATAATAATAATAATAATAATAATAATAATATTAATAATAATAATAATAATAATAATAATAATAATAATAATAATAATAATAATAATAATAATAATAATAATAATAATAATAATAATAATAATAATAATGATTGGAATTATAATGGGTATAATAATAGTAGTAATAATAATGATAGCGATGGTAATAATAATAATAATAATAATAATAATAATAATAATAATAATAATAATAATAATAATAATAATAATAATAATAATAATAATAATAATAATAATAATAATAATAATAATAATAATAATAATAATAATAATAATAATAATAATAATAATAATAATAATAATAATTTAGCTTTGAGTAATTTTAAGAGTAACGAGCGAAGTGCTCACTGGCATGTACAAGGAGGTCATCCTCCTTCCAACGAAGCTCTGAGTGTCCCAATTATTGATAAGAGTATCGATGTGACCCATACGGTACCCACGCTGGCCTCTAGCGGCTCACAAAATATATTAATTACGGAAGCTCCGATAGGAGAAAGTCCGGGTATAAATAATATTAATGTGATAAATAATGTAGGAAATTATAAACTTTATACTATTGTTGATAAAATATCGAAAAGAGTCTTCATTTTAGATAGTGGTAGTGAGATCAATTTGATCTCTATTGATGGGGATGATAATATATCGATTATTGATCAAATTAAAGCAGCTAATGATACTGTAATTGATACATACTCTCGCGAAAATGTTTCAATTTCAATTTAAATTTAAAAAGGTTTAAAGAGAACTTATGAAGTGGAATTTTTAACAACCAGATAGTTGTAACAGAAAGGAAGGCCAGTTACAAGAGAGGAAAAGAAAAATTTGCTAATATTAATAGACTTTATTCCACTAATTTGCCATACTTTTATGAAAATCTCAAGGATGATTCTTTGTAGAGATAAGGCTTTCATTCACACTCTCTCTCAATTTTCTTCTTCTGTAGTTTCTATTGAACTTTTTAGCGATATACCAATAATTAATAATCTTGTAATTGAATTTAAACAGTTGTTTGTAAATTCTTATTTGCCGGAAAATTTTAACGTTCGAGAAAAGCAACTTAAAGTTTGGTCCGACTTGTTCAAAGAATTTGGGGGGGGGGGAGAACGCGGAGTCGAAACTTAAGAGGAGAAATGGGGGGAGACCTTTGTTTTACAGGGGAGAGAGGAGACTCACATTCCAACTGCTATTTTGAAGGAAATAGCTTCGCTTTTTCCTTATAAAGCTATAACCGGTCCCCATAAAAACTTAAACCCCCGCCGAATTCCCCTCATAAACTATTTAGACTCAGCAAAGAGGGTTATTAAATTTACTAAAAGCGAAGTTTTAAAGAGAGCGCCTCGCAATGGGATTTTCCCATAAGTGCGCTTTCAAAATGATGGGTGGGTGTGAGAATTGTGTGTAACTTTAGAAAGCTTAATTCAGTGGCTAAAAATGACGTATTTGCTATGCCTAATATAAATGACATATTTAGTTCGCTTCATGGCACAAAAATTTTAAGTAAACTCGATTTGACAAACGCCTACTATCATTTGCCTATTGCCGAAGACGATCAACAATTTTTTAGTATTAGTACGATGATCAGCTACCCATGGGTTTTAAAAACTCGAGTTCGTGTTTCTTGAGATTTTTATCTATATTACTTCAAGGCATTCCCAGTGTACACGTTTATCTCGATGACATTTTGATAGGAACTAAAGATTTATCAGACCACGTGGTCGTACTTAAATAAGTATTTGAGAGAGTAAGCTATTTTAAAATTTGTTTAAATAGAAAAAATGCGAATTTGGTGTAAAAAAGGTTAAGCTACTTAGGTTTTGATTTGACTGAAGAGGGTATTTCTCCATTGACGGAAAAAGTTAATTAAGGAAAAAATTAATGTTCCTCGCCCTTCAACCATAAAAGAAGTGCGTTCGTTTGTCGGTAGAATTTCATATTATCGTCAAAATATACCATGCTTCACAAATCTAACGCTGCCTTTATATAGTTATTTAAAGGGAAAGAATAACTCTAATAAAAAAATCACGTGGTCGCCCGCGGCTGAAAAGTCGTTTGTAGATATAAAACAAGTCATTCGTCAAGCCTCACGACTTAGGTTCCCGGCCATTGACGCGCCTCTCAAAGTTTATATCTATGCAAATAATAAAGCCTTTAATACAGTGATCATGTCGGATAATGAGGATAGAACTACTTTTTCTTTTTATAGTGGGTCTTTTAATTAGTTAAGAAATATGGGGCAATTTTGGCGGGAAAGAGTGTACGTATATGCTCGTGCTCAAGCGCGTTGGTATACAAAATAAATCATGTTAATGATGTACAAAATTATAATGCTAGGGAATTGAGAGAACTAGCCATCTTGAGCACTTTTAATATCAAGATGGAGTTAATTACCGAGAATCAAAACGCATTATTAAAATATTTACTTGTAAATAATATTGCCCAAGATGAAGATAACGTAGGACAAAATGCAGTTCCAAATAGTGTTGGCTGTGACTCCGCCCACCTAGTCATTGCAGCCAATGAGCTGTCCGCTGGGACTACTGCAGCCTCTGACGTAGTCGCTATTAATTTGGTAGTGAACGAGAGTGCTCCGATGGACCTCTCCGTAGAAATGAAAACAGCGAACGTGCTGAGGCGGCCATATTGGAAACTGCCAAAATAAATTTAATAACAACGTTTGATAAAATTGCAAAAATATTAGCCTCGCATTTTAAAAGAGATTTAGGCCGAAGAAATTAGACAAAACCAACAGTCTGATAAGTACCTTAGCGATCTGATGGCTAGGAAAGAGAAAACTTTGAAGTTAATAAAACAGAAATTCATTTATAACAAAAAGGAGATACGATTAATTGTCGATGTCTCTTTAAACTATTCCCCAAGTTTTTGTGCCTGAAAATAGTGTGCAGAAAGTAATCAGCGAATACCATAATAAAGGACATTTAGGGGTGAATAGAACCCTCCTTTGCATAAAAAATGAATTTGTGTTTCAGCACATGCATAAAAAAATAAAACAGTTTACCCGCACGTGCTCAGCATGTCAAAAAAATAAGACTGTACCAGGTATAAGTCCTAATTACGGTGTCTTTAAAGAAGTAACCCAGAAGTTTGAAGCCGTCCATGTGGATATTCTTAAGTTACCTAATGCGAGAGGATACAATTATCTACTTACCTTAATTGACCGCTAAAGTAAGTACTTGTTCGCAGTGAATCTCAAAGAAATAAATTCAGGAAAAATATTGAATGCATTCATTCACGAGCTATTTCCGTTCTGTGGAATTCCTCAGGTGATTATTTCGGATTTAGGTGCGAATTTCACTAGTCGACTGTTCGAGGAAGTCTGCAGGGTAGTGGGAATGGTTCGAGGAAGTCT
>JABUQX010059350.1:17500-20000 GCA_015478945.1 Trachelipus rathkii | reverse complement strand
TTTTGGTGTGTATGTAAGTGTGTAGGTGTTTTCGTGTGTAGACGTTTTGGTGTATGTGTGTGTAAGTTTGTAGACGTTTGGTGTGTGCGTGTGTGTAGGTGTTTTGGTGGGTGTGTATGTGTGCAAGTATGTAAGTGCTTTGGTGTGTATGTAAGTGTGTAGGTGTTTTAGTGTATGTGTTGTGCATCATATGTTCCCATAGAAAACTTTGTTAAAAAATATCAAGACAATTTTTTCTCATTTATAAATTTTATTTTAGGTCTTTGCTAAATTATTATATATATATATATATATATATATATATATATATATATATATATATATTATATATATATATTTATATATATATATATATATATATATATATATATATATATATATATATATATATATATATATATATATATATATATGTATGTGTATATATATACGCATATGTATATAATGCAAAATTTAGCATTTCTTGGCATTTTTCCTGCTAGATTTTTCTTTTTTTATTTTTGAAAGTTATGTTAGGTTAGGAAAGGTTTGGTCAAATTAAGTTGGTTGTTTTCTGGAAAATACTAATGATTAATCTGTCAACTTTAAGCATTTTATATCAAAATTACTTTATGATTGAAAATCATTTAAAATACACTTTTTTAACGTTTATAACCTCTCTCTCTCTCTCTCTCTCTCTCTCTCTCTCTCTCTCTCTCTCTCTCTCTCTCTCTCTCTCTCTCTCTCTCCATTTTTAAAAGATCTCACTTGGAAAATGAAATAAGAAAGTTCCACTTTTAATTTATGTTATTTTGAAAATTTATTTTTTCTTAAATTTATAAAAACGATATTTGCTTTTGGTCAGTATGAATTGCGGAGTCGATATTTAATTACACTGGCACCACTGTTTTATATTATTTATAATTTAAAATCCTTTACACTTTGGTGATTATCACCTCCATCCCCCAGGCATCATCTCTTCTTAACAGAAACTTACGTGCAAACATATATCACATTCTGTTCTGTTCCCTCTTTTTGTCTCTTATCTTCAACGTCGTGCGTATGTGCTCAACGACGATGATTGTTTAAGTGTCTAATAAAATTTGGGGACTTTTGTATTTTCTACCTCGTAACTTATGCACTCTTGTTAATCTATAACTAAATTCATCTGTTCTGAATATCTTTCTCCTAATATAACTGACTAGAGTAAATATCTAGACCATTGGTTCACAAACTCTTCCTATTTGCGACACAATTGTTTAATTGAAGGATGCCGCGGCACACACTCTGGGAATCACTGATTTAGATTATTTACTTCTCTGGTGTTTTCCTATTCCTGAAATTATCATTCTTGGTGATATCAATATTCACCACAGTCAATGGTTTCCTCTAGTTCATAAGATACAGTTGGTGAATTTGCTTACTGTTTCTCTAAACTTAATAACCTCAGTCTGATTGTCATTGAGAAAAACTTCAAAAGTTACACCTTGCCTTAATTTTCAATCCTTCTCCTTATTTTATTAAACCCCTTTCTGTCTTTTGGCTTCTAAGATAACCTTATTTCTGTATCCTGTTTTATCTTTTCAAATCTGTGCAAACGGTGCAGTGAAAACATTTCTGTTCTCAATGACTCAAAAACTCAGTTCCATCATCTCTCTTCTTGACTCAATCTTCCATAAAACTGATCATCTAAACATCTTCTAATGGTTAAAGTTTTCTGAGTTGTCTTCAGAATTTCATCACACCGCCCAAGTTGCTTTCTTCGTAAAGGGACGTTGTTCGCCTTTGTATTGATTGTGCATTACATGTCTGAGATGGTCTTAACCACACAACCCTTTTTTAAAGGGTGGAGTCCAGGAGACGTTTTGTTACATTAATTCTTCCTCTCTCTCTCTATCTCTCTCACTGACTACCTTCAATATTTCTTGACATCTAATGACTTGCCACCACCATGATAATTCTTAATTCTTACATACTCTACTTACAAAGTTTGAAATACTATTTTCTTTTCTATTTTTATTATATGATTTCAAACGTAATGCATCTGTTCATTATGTGCATAAAATATTATATATATATATATAATATATAATATATATATATATATATATATATATATATATTATATATATATATATATGGGCAGCCTCCCAAAAATAATACGCATGTAACAAAAAAAACTATAGCAGCTACAGGAAAATAAAATAAAATTTTATTAATCAGGAAGACATTTTTATCCATGAAATTAAAACAAAAATAACGCTTTATAAAAAATTTAAATTGTTAAAAATAGTTGGAAAATCTGTATGACAATGATCATTTTTTGAGAAGAACGAAGGAGCTCTTGCGTTCCAAAGGAACCTCAAAGTTGCTCAATGTCGATTTTTTTAACAAAAGATATCCCAAGTGTAAACCACAAAGATGGACAGAGTCGGGGTTTCTCGTCTAACGGGGGACAACGGGGGGACTTTCGTCCCCCCCTCTGGTCCTTCCGCGGCTCCAACACCCGTAAAAAGAAATA
>JABUQX010059350.1:0-15000 GCA_015478945.1 Trachelipus rathkii | reverse complement strand
GTCCGTAGTAACTTTACAGCGATAAGTTTTATTTGAATTTTATTTCTTTAATTTGTGAAAATTCACATAAATATTCTTAAATATTTTATTTCTGATTTAAGGATTTTAGTTTTGTAAATTTTTTTTAAAACATCCCGTTCTTTTCACAAGAGTGTGTACTGCCAATTGAAGGGGTCGGAAGCTGCTCAACAGACAGCTGAGACACCCAACAATAAGAGTCAGTCTATAAATCTGGCGATGATGAATAGTATCTAAACATTAAGAGCTCTTGAGTTGCTTTATAAGTAAGTGTTTTATTTAAGTACAGGTTAACTATAAGTGGTGTCACAACTAAAAGGTTAAAAAACTAACAGAAATTTCAATTTGAAATACCAAGTTCATTTGTCATTAATATCATTCTCATCAAATTTTTTGTTCTAGATTTCTGCTACATCACATGGCGCCAATTACATAGTGGCGTCTGAGTCCTTTTGTCGGATTCAACTTTTAAACTGAACTCTGATTTCTACTCCGCATCCAACTCGGATTCTGATTCTGTTCAGTCACCAAATTTAATAGGATTGCTGGATTTAAACAACATTATTTAAGGTCAGTTATGGCCACAACCGCAGACAGCTTGACTGGGAACAACAAACAGGAGTTTTCTGGGATGCGTTCACTGGATTAATTGGATACTTTGAAGAGAGAAGCTGTCCTTGCCTGTAGAGAGTTATCTGTTTTCTCAGACCAGCACAGTCCTAGCCAACAATATACGGATATTCATCAACAATTTGGCATGGAGCATAAAGGTCTGTAAAAATCAATATGAAATAATAACTAATGACTGAAAAAAGCTAAACTCCAATTAATAAGGAAAACAACTAATTAAAAAAATTTATCTCAGGTTGTCTGCATTACAAAAGATAACGGTGCAAATTTCTTTGCAGCCTTTCGGGTGGATGCTCATGCAGAACGGTGACGAAGGAGAAGAAGAACAGGAGGACCGATTGCAGGAGATAGTGTTACGCGTGAAGAGAAGGAGCAATAATTGGACACAGAGTTCTGCAGACAAAAACCTCTCCAGCTAGAAAATCTGCTTGAAGAAAATGATGCACTTAGCCTAAACTGAACATGCCGTTGCATTTTCCTACACATTAAACATCTTGGGTACTAAGGATGTTTCAAATGTTCCCACTGGTCCTCTGGTACCAAGATCCCTTTAATAAGACACTTACCAAAGCACAGGAATTGTGAAATGCCAAAAACAGGAAAACTACAACTGCTGCGAGAATTAAGAAGTTGGGAACAAAGCTTAAAAAACACCAAGTGTTACTCGCTGGAAATCCCTTTACGATTCTATAAAAGACCTGCTTAAGAACCTTGATGGTCTCATTGACACAAATCAACAACATTTGTATTGAGCAAAAGCCTTGTTCCAGTAATTAATAAAAGTGATAAGGAGGTAATTTCGGAAATAATGACGCCTATGCTGTTAGGCTTGATATGTTGCAGGAAGAGAAAGAATGCGTACGGGGGAGTCCTATTGCCTAATCTCCTTCTCCTCAAGGACAAGATCGGGGAAATTCAACGAGAGGTGGAAAATTTAACTTATGCCAAAAAACTTAGTCAACTACTTGCTAAAGCAACAAAGGCCAAACAAAGCGAAAGAAAAGGCTTTGAACCGGGTTTCAGCAGTATCTTTATGATTTTGATTTGCTATAGGCAACAGCCCTGCATCCTTCACTTCACACTCGGAGTGGTACGTTAGCTGTTAATAATGGGAAAGTACAAATCTGCCAGACCAGGATACTGCGAGAAAATAAATTGTAATATTGCAATATAAAAGTTTTATCAGATTTCCTTTAATTATGCTGATAATTTTTTGATGAGTATTTTGTGAATTTGGAACAAACTTAAGGCATCTCCTGTATTATATATATATATATATATATATATATATAATGATATATATATATCATATATTATATATAATATATATAATTATATATATATATATATATATATATATATACAATATATAATATAATATATAATATATATATATAATAAATATATATAATATAGTAATATATATATATATATATATATTATATATAATATATATATAGTATACTATATATATTATATATATATTGTATATATATATATATATATATATATATATATATATAATATATATATATATATAGTATATATATATATATATATAGATAGTATATATAATATATATATATATATATATATATATATATATATATATATTTATCAAGAGATGTTAAAGTTGTATATATATATATATATATAATATATATATATAAATATATATATATATATTTATATAATAATATATATATATTATATAATATGAAATTATATATATATTTATTTATTATTTTATTTATACAAAACACCATATTTCCCGCATAGCTGCAGGGTGGTGTTGGTGGCTGGATAAGTTTTCAAGCCTATCATCACCATTCACGAAAAGATAGCACTCATGGATAGAAGGGGGTTTTCAGGGCCCCTTGCTATGAGGACGAAGAGGATTGTAATTTTCTTCCTATGATCGACGATGATATATTATACTATATATATATATATATATAATATAATTATATATATATATATTATATATATAATATATATATATATATATACTATATATATATATATATTATATATATATATATATAGGTCGCTCCGAAAAGCAAAGGTATGTAACTAAGAAACTCTAACACGTATAGGAAATAAATAAGAATTTTATTAATCAGGAGACATTTTATCCATGAAATTAAAAAAAAAAATAACGCTTTTGAAAAATTTAAAATTGTTAAAAATGCTGGAAAACTGAATGATAGTGATTCGTTTTTGAGAAGAAAGACAGGAGCTCTAGCGCTCCGAGAGAGCGTCAAAGTTGCCAATGTCGATTTTTTTTAATTAAAAGATATCCCAAGGGTAAAACCACAAAGATGACAGAGTCGGGCGTGTCTCGCCTACGGGACGACGGGGGCGAACTTCGTTCCCTCCCTAGTCCCACCGTTCGCTCGAAACCCCTAAAAAGGAAATAAAAAGAAAAATTAACATTCTCCAGAGCATAACAAAAAAAAACGTATATTTGGTAAACTCTTGCTCTCCTACTACTGCAGAAATGGAAGGTTGCTGAGAGCGTACGCTGCCAGACCTAAGATGAACTAATATTAAGGTGTTGTTAATTAAATATTAGATAAAATAATTTTTGTTTAAAGTTTATCATGCGATGAAATTGCCTGCTGAAATCAAAAATGTTATTTAATTTTCCTGTAGCTGTTATATTTTTAGTTACATGCATGATGCTTTCGAGGCTGCCTATATATTATATATATATATATATATATAGTATATTTATATATATTTATATATATATATATATAATATATTTATATTACATACATATATATCTATATATATATATATGCACACAGTCTATACATTACATATATATATTCACATTACACTGACATAATGTTCAAACTGAAACTTGAAAAAATTTGCAGTTCATATACCATTTCTAAATGATTTCAGAAAACTGATTGGTGCCAGTATATCCAGCAGACACTCTGGAGGAGAAGTTGGGACAAATAATCTTGGATAGCTGGTCTGCAGTAAATGTTCACCACAATACCCCTCTCACTAGGAACCTGTTTTCGTGTGAATTCCAGGAGGTCTGGGTGGACTTGTTTGTTAAGTATAATACCCCATTACCCAGCTCAGCGACCGTGGAGAGGTTGTTAGTCAATGCTCTGAGATTTCTTAAGACAAAAGAGGGCACCATGGCATCCGCAATTTTGAAAAATCTATATTTATGAAAGGAATATGACGATATTAAGATCACAGATAATATGAATAAGAAAAAATCTTTCTCATTTATATATATATATATTTCCATTTTTATTATAAAATTTAAAAATAATTCATCTTTAAATACTTGCGCTTTAATTTTTATTATTTTTTTATGCGCTCCTAAAGTTTGCTTCTCAAAAAAAAATTTATGATTTAGCGGACATGTCCTTTGCGCTTATGGCTGACTATTTTTTTGAAAAATTGTGCGCATTTTTCGAGTGTAATGCATTTTATTGTGACTTAAGAGTAAGTTTCCTCACGTGTTTGTTCTCTGTTTCATTGAAGTGTTAATTGATTATGCAGGTTTTAAAAAGTTATCCCTCTTATAATATATAAAAACCGTTCATTCATGTCATTTATTTTGTTATATATTTTTAATATCTTCTATGTTAATTTCCGAGTTTCCAGTTCTGTTAACCCACTTTTGTTTTTTTGTGGCATTTTTGTAAGCTAATTTAAACAAGTTTTGTATGCTAATGAATTTCTTAGTTTTATATTGTTAGATTATCTCATATTATTTATACTTGTTCCATTTATTTTATTTTATTATTTATAGCCTGAGCCTGATGATGGAATCAGTAGTTCCGAAACGTCGTTTTTTCTTGTTAATAAAGTTCTCTCCATGTCGTTGTCTAAAGCCCTGGTGATGCTTTTTGTTGTTAAATATATATATATATATATATATATATATATATAATATATATATATATATATATTATATATATTTTTTTTTTGGGATATATATATATATATATATATATATATATTATATACTATTTATATATATATATTATATATATATATACAATTTCTGCCCCTGGCCCACCTTAGTGGAGGCCACACCGCCTCCAGAAAAGCCGGCCACTGTCTTGGGCGGTTCCACAGGTCAAGAAGAGAAGTAACAGCGAAGGTGGTACGGGGGCGTCGAGGGCGGGGCACTCCAGAAGGAAGTACTCCATTGTGTCCTTGGATATACGACATCTAGTGCAGATGGGGAATAACTTTGTCAAGTTTGAATCTGAATTTATATTGCATAAGATTTGGGTGGTGGCCTGATCTGCTCCGGGCGAGATTAATTTGTTTTTTTCTGGACAGTGATTCTTCTGTAGGGGAGATGTTTGGGAATGGGGTGTTTAGTAGATTATTGGGGCGATTTTGTGTAGATCATGGTTAGTTAATTGTGTATGGATGTGAGAGAACCAAGACCTATTTGGGGGGAGGAATGTTGTTGTAGATTTCATTATAAAGTTTGGCTGGTGAGGATGGGGGGATTTTAGTCTGTGTCGGGGGGGGGGGGTTGGAGAGTATTTTGGCATGGATGGGCTTGGATTGGATGTGTTTTGCTGGGAAGAATTGTTGTCGCTCTACCATCTTCAAGTGTGGTAGGGAGCTCTGGAAGTATAGTGTTGCTCCCTGTCAGGTAAAGCTGCATAGGGTTGTTTAGTACAGTCCAGTGAATTAGATCTAAGCAGGCTACAGTGTTTTGTGTATACTTGTAAATTTATTATTAGAGGATTATGATAGTCTGAGAACCATGCGGGGAGCATAGTTTATATTAGTTCTGAGGGTTGTTTGCGTAGATTTGGGTGAAGGGTGTTTCTTCTGTCGCGAATGTGTGCGGGGAGAGAGCTCGGAGGGATAGTGCTTAGTTTCCGTTGTTGGTGCTTGGAGAAGTAATTTGGTCGAGTGGGGAGAAGTCATATGTGTGGTTCGTAAGTGGATACCGGAAGAGCTAATATTGGGTTTGTTTAGGGTGAGGGGGTTGTTGTTCAAGTAGACTATTGGGTGGAATGCAGGATTGGTGGCGGTCTGTGTAGGAGGGTAATGGGAGGAATTTAAGGCGGAAGCTGCATTTATGGTGATTAGCCAAGTTCTAATATTGTAGTATTCTTCGGTGTGTTGGTGCTGTGTTACAAGTGAGTTGGTAAATGAGCACTGATGTCGTCTGCGGAAGTAATTAGTTTGGTGATTGGTTGCTAGGGGTCGGCAGATCTGCGTAAAGAATGAAGAGGAATGGATAAAGAGAATGGCGCCCTGTGGTACGCCGTTTTGTAGTTACTGGAGTGTGAGAGGGTGTTCTTTATGGAGGACTTTGCAATCTATTGTTAAGAGTTTGAAGCCACTTTTATCATAGTTTTCTAGGGGAATTGAAGAATTTCTTTGTATAAGGATGGTATGTGGGACAGTGCAAAGCTTTGTTAATCGATGGCTGTGAAGTATGTGATCTGTGTGATGGGGATTGGTTGAAGCCATTAGATTATGTGTGTGTGGTAGGGAGACTTGGTAGAGCCTGTTAAGTTGTTTGTAATTATTGCCTGTTAAATTCCGTTGGAATTTCCGTGAGAGGTATAGTGTGGGGATAATTTTTTAATATGTTAGTTTCTCAGCAGTTGCTATGTGAGGAGTAAGAGAATGCCGCATAGGAGGATGGCGAATTGGGTCTTTTTATGCGTTTCAATTTTGGATAATGAATGCTTGTTTCCAGTATTGGGGTATATAATTGGAGTTTCCAGGATTGTTAAAGATTTCTGTCATGACAGGAGAATTGCATTTTTCCTCGAGGTGTTTCAGTGAATTTTGGATTGAGTCTCGTCCTGTTGCTGGTGAATTTTTATGGGTTTTGATTGTCTCTGATAATTGTTTGTAAAAGGAGGTGGAGGGTTTTGATCTGAGGGAAGTTTTTTGAGTTGTTTTTTGTTAACCTATTAAGGGTGAGTTGGTTTACGGGAAATATATAGCGTAGAGTGTTATAGCAAGCTGTCTGCTTTTGTATTGAGGACAGCGGAGGTGTAGTTGTCGGCAAGATGGGATTCGCAGCGATGGTGGGGAGGGGAGTTGTATTTTGTGAGTTGTTTAGTATTTATTGATAACCTCCGGTTTTCTTATTATCTATGCGTGAAGTTGTTTTGTAGATTCGTAAACTTGTTATGTGTTATGATGTATGAGATTAGGAGAGCTGAGTGTTTAGTTAGTTGATATTCGTTAGTGGTTAATGTGAGTATGTCTGAGTTTTCGATGAGAGTTCTTTGTTAATAAGTTGCACTGGACGGGGAAGTTTGGGATTGTAGGATTTTCTGTAACCCTTAGGTATGTAGAGATTGGCTGATTTGATGATTGTGTTGTTAAAATGAATGATGGAGGTGTTTAATGTTGTTATGTCATGTATTGGTGTAGGGTTTATATTGGATTCGATATGGTTAGTAAATTCTGTCCAGTTAGCTTTATTGTATGTGGTGGTCTTTTTTTTGGGAGTTTGGGGGGGAGTTCAGAATATGAGATAGAGATATCTATTGTTAGGTCGGTGTTGTGCCCAGGTTAGTCTGTGATTAAGGAGGGCGAACAAAATGGTATGGACGTTACGGAGATGGTCCGGCTAGAATTGGTGCTTGGGAGGGATTCTGGTGGGGATTTTTTTTGAGTTAAGGATATTCAGGGATTCCCAATTTCGATTAAGTATTATGTACCCGGGGATCAGTGATGGGTGAGATCTCTACCAGCAGTGTGGAGTGGGCAGTTAAGTCGCCTCCAAGGATAGATTTGGTATGGTAAAGCTATTGGTTGAGAGGGGTGTCTGAGGTTGTTTGGCGGCGGGTTTGGTGTTGGCGCTCAGGGATGACAGCCGAATATAAAGCGTTGAAGATGTCTGTAGGTGTCTTGTTCAGGAAAGAACAATGGATGGATTTTTAATTGCGGGACGGCGTTAGTGGTGTTGTGGTGAAGTGTTTAGGTAGTTGTATTATGATATGTATGCTGTTGTGTATCAGTGTTAACAAGGGATGGTGCAGTGGTTGGGCAGGGAAAAATATGCATCTAAGCGCAAAGAATGTGGGGAGACGGGTGGTTGGGCGCAGGGAGGGGACTTTCTTGTTATGATTAGCTATGTGATATTGTGTTTTTTCAGGAAATGCGTTTTAGAGTTCTTGGAGTATTGTTGGTTTAAGCTTTCAGCATTAAATAAGTGTGAATTGTGTAGTATTTGATGTTTGAGGATTTATGTGTTTCGGTTTGGAAGGGGGTTTGGTTGGTGAAGAAGCTTGAAACTTGTGGGGCCTACAGGTCTGTTACATATGGGTAGGAGCCCAGACTATATCTGGGGAGGTGTGTTCGGACATTTGCGGTGAAGCAGGACAAGGTGTACCCATCCCATAGGCAACAACACACTGAATTGCTATTTAGGTTCAACTTGTTTTTGACAGAGTAGGGCCGTGTTTAGTAATGGATTTAGGGGAGACCCGGGTTGCTCTCGACATCTCCCGACTGTAGGAGTAGTAGTCTCCCTACAATGAGATGTAAAGATAGAACAGAAAAGGCAGATTGAGACATAGATAAGTACGAAGTAGTAGTGAGCACGATAAGTAAAGTTAGCGTTAAAATAATGACCCTGTGGCTCCGCCCCTAGCCTGGCATCCTTTTGCCGTAACCCTCCTGATGTGAGAGGGGGGTGAATTAGATTAACATCTATGCATACCCCCCCAGGGCCAGAAATTCTGATATCTTTCCCCGAGCGTGAATTCTGTGGTTGCGCTGCTTGGAGAAGCGTAACACATTCACAACCTATATAATACTATACGATATTGAGACTATTATATATAAAATATATATCAACTATAATAATATATATATATATATATTATATATAGCTATAATATATAATATATATATATATATAGGTGTCATTTCATTACATTGACAAAATACTACAAAAACGTAAACTTCATGAATCCTTTTGTATCATAATTCAAATTATTTCAAAAACAAAAAGCGATTATAAACATTGACAACAATACAAAATAATATTCTGAGCACCACACAATTTAAAAAAAAAATTAAAATATTCCAAACTTTGAATGCTTCACATAATTAATAATTTGCTTTCTTCAAATTTAGTTTATTAAAATATCACATCTGAAGAGGTTCCAGCTTACGAACGAAAGCTCTATGAATTGTATATTTGATTAACTTTGCAAATATTAAATAAATTTTTCTTAACTTAAACTTTAGTTTTTCCTAATTGATTCCTTCCTATCTCACCAACAAGCCCCATACATATATACATATTAATATATATATATATATATAATAATATATAATATAATAATATATATATATATATATATATATATAGTATATTTAATATATATATATATAGATATATATATATATATATATATTATATTATAATTTGATATATATATATATATATATATATATATGATAATAATAGATATATATATATATATATTATATATCATTACAGTTTATGAAGGCATAGGTTGTATTTAATACACTAATGCTCAAACCCTCACCTCACTTCATCCATAGCCAACACAACAACGGATACCAACCTTTATTACACAATACAGACACCTACAATTCCTATTAGCCTCACTCGCACAGTAGGAGCATGATGAGTCCAGAAGCCTAGCCATGAGTCCCCACGAATGGCTGCGGATATTCTGACTGTTCAGACTGGTTAAGGCTGAGGAAATGTTATATTCAATCGAGCCCTTAGCAGTAAACTGGTGCACCTTCTACACTTTGATATGGAGCCCACTGCGTCTGGGAAAAAAGATTAAAATAGTAACCCTTTCCCGACTTGTGCGTGGTAAAATAAATAACAAAAAAAAATATATAATATAATATATATAATAATATTATAATATATATATATATATATATATATAATATAATAATATATATATGATATATATAAGATAGATAATATATATAATATATATATAATATTATATGATAATATATAAGATAGATATATAAAGTAAAAAAAATTAGAAATTTTTTTTTTTTTTTTGATACAAAAAACTTTAAAGAATACGTTTAGTTCCAGAGGGGGACAGCGCGATTTTTTAATAATTTTAATTTTAAATGAAAATTGCAAAATGGGCCTAAATTTTGAACACACACAGCATGGTTTTAAAACCAAGCTGCTAGGCCAGGAACTTTCTTGATCTAATTTGGAACAATAGATCATCTATGATACGGTTCGAATTTATAATTTAAAAATTCCTAAATTAACTTTTCTGAGAAACGGTGTCAATGAGAACTTTGGCGTAAAAGCTGGAAACCGACTTTAAAATTTGTTATTGGTTTGTGCAGTATTGGGAAATGTGTCGGCGATTTCTTTCTTATAGGTGTTTTCTTCCATCAAATTCCAACAGATATAAACGATCAAAACCGTACTGCTGCCTCCAGAATGAAGGATGACGTAGTTTCTATTTTAAGTAAACCAAAACAAAATAACTAAACAAACCCACACAAAACATGTCTTTTTTAAGCGAAAACATTAAAAAAATTCATGTAGCAATCTTCTGTCTCTCCTCTCTCTCTCTCTCTCTTCTCTCTCTTTTATATATAAGTATATATATATATATAAATTTACGTAGCTATATAATTCATAAAATAATAATAGTAATATATATATATTAATAATTACCACTATATATATAATATATATATATATAATATGATTACTAATATACTCTATAAATTATATATAGTATATATATTATACTTATATATAATATTAGTATATATAGGGTATATATAGGATATAATATTTATATGATATTGCCATAAACCTAAGTAATATATATATATATATATGGTATAATAAGCAGTAGAATACTATCATAATATATAGTATGAAAATATAATAGACTTATATATATCAATAAGTATTATATATTATACCAATATATAAGGTATATTATATATATTAATATTATTATTATTTTATTATTATTATTCATTATTTATTTTATTATTATATTTCATTGTTATCTATTATGACTCTAATTCAGCCGTTCTCTTCTCCACCCCAACACATAACTGCAGGGTGGTGTCAGATCGGGAATCCCTGTTGCTTATTTGCTGATGTTCCAGGGTGGTTGACGAAACTTTCCACGAATTATTTTTCTCCAAGTGATCCTATCTCGCGTTAATCTATTTCCGTTCATCCCATACTAATCCCGCTTGCTATTAATAGCTCAAACTTTACTCCATCAACCACCTCCATTTGGTGTGAGCGCGCTTCTCCATTGCCTACCACTTCGGATTTTTAAAACCTTCTTAGTCAATCTATTAATTATCATTCATTCCACGTGACCATACCATCTTAGTACCCCTTGATTTGCTCTTTCCATCAGACATTTCTCCTATCGGCTCATATCCCGTATCCTTACATTGTCAATTCTATCGACTCTCTTTATTTCCACAAAATATCTCGTAAATCTTTCTTTCCGAAAACCTTCAAACTCTTTTTTTCATCTTGGTTTTAATGGCCCACGTCTTTCACATTCCTACAAACCAGTTGAACAAATATTACGACTCGAACAATTTCAATTTTTTACCTTCCTGTTAAAGTTCCATTTTTCCATAATTCTCTAAGGTTACTTAATACTCTTTCACCTTCAGCAACCCTATGGTCAATCTCTTCTTTCATGCCTCCGAAAGCCCCAATATCCATTTCTAAGTACTTAAAAGCTGTAGACTCTCTGTTAGGATTTCCCCATTCAACTTTATGGTATTCTACCCACATTGACAAATCCTCTCCTTTGTTTTGCACTGAATTTTCATCACTTTATTTACCAATTTAATTCCTTAATCCTGATTTCACTTGGCACCTACTCGTTCAAACTCCAAGCATCTCCAAAGTCACGCCTTGAGTTTCCTTGATCGCATCAACACCAGAATCTCGCAAAAAATAAGACGTTTGTATCTCCCAAACTTTCCATCAGATTCATATCAGCTCCTTTCCAAATCCTATCATATCCTTATAACACACTATCTATAAAGATATAAAACAACCATGGAGACATAAAATACAACTTTGTCTCAAACCCAATCATATTTTAAACCACCTCCCTTCCTTTCCTTAATCCATAACACACCCTCTACTGTCTTGTAAATCTTTAATCGCTCTTAATAGCAAACATTTATTCCATAAGCTTCTAATGCTCTCCACAACTTCCCTCTTTGCAACTCTAACATTATCCTTTTCCAAACAAGAAAAGCTGCGAAAACGTCTTTTCTTCTAAAATTCCGTCTCCTAGCATTCTAAGGTAAATACCTTACTCCACCACATTCCTCACCATCCCCTTAAAACTCACTCACTTGTTCCTCTCCAAATCTGTTAGCTGTAAATACTTTGAACTTTTTGCGTATGATAACTCTCCATATATTTTACCTACAACACTCAATAAGCTTATTCCTCTATAATGAGAACACTCTTTTTTGCCCCGATTACCCTTATAATTGGTACAAGACAGGAATCTTGCCAATCTTGTGGTACCTTGCACTGATCCCAGCAAACATTGAATAATCTTCATCAGCCACTCCACAACAATGTCACCTCCCTTTTTCAACATTTCTACTTGTACAGCATCCAAGCCAGAAATTTTTCCTTCCTTTGACTTCTTCAAAGCATTCACTTTTTCATTAATATGCCCTACATTTACATCTCTAAACTCTACTCTTCCATCGTGATAATTTGTCTTCCTTTCTTCCTCTCATTACTGCTTCCAGCATTTAGCTAGTTCCTTAAATGTTCTTCCATCTTCTCCTTCCACTTTCATCTATCATCCTGAACTACATTCCCATCCAAAGCCTTTACTCCAATTATGACGTTTCTCTCTTATTCCTAATCTTGTTAATCTCCTTCCAAAAATAGTTTACTCTTCTCCTGATATTAGAGCAACAAACTTCCATCCCAACCGTTTCGTCGCCCTCTCTGTGGAGCTAACATTCACTCTTCACTTCTAAACTCGATATTCTGCCTGCACTCTCTTTATCCCCCAGTAGCCATATAAAGACTAAAACTTGTTAGCAAAAACTTTTTTCCTTTAATAAGTAACAAGTCAATTCTTCACTCACCATTGTGACTTTTCTTACTCTCGCCAATCTTTTTCACACACAAACCGCCCTTGCAGTATCAGTATTGTTTCCTTAAAGCATTTCATTCCTGCTTGAACGCCTGTGGCTTGCTCTGCTTGCTTTTCAGTAGTCCCAGTTCGGCTAAAATCTTTCGATCTGTTGAATTTCTTCATTTTCGTAAATTCTTCAGAACTCTATGATCACCAATCTGAACTCTTCTATTACAGCTCATGTAAATTTCAATCTTTTCTTCACCCTCCTTTCACCTATATCTTCTTGCTTTCTTACTAAATATGATCTAGAGATATTGCCCTGTGAAGACAGCTCCCTTTGCACGCCTGCTTGATACGTGCACATTCCAACACACCTGTCTTTCCTAACCCGTTTTATTGACTTACACATTACAATGAATCCAGCAATGTGAGCACAAATACCTGTCACTCCACAAACCCAGGTATATTTATGTATGTTTCTCTTATTAAACCATATACCATGTATTTCCATATCATTTCTTTCGCCAGCTCATATTCTAAAACAATTTTTCCCATTTTTGTTTTGCCATTGCACCTTCCAAAAGCGAGCCTAATATCCCCTTTACTGTACAGTCACCCACCCGTGACGTGAAATCACCTAGCAAGGCATTACTTATCATTCCATTGCAACTACCTCGAAAGTAGATTTACCAAAACGAATCGGTTTAGATTCATTTCCAAAACGATACCGATACCCCTTACGTTCCTTGCACGAAACTATACAAACGTTTACCCTGGGTGGCATATGCCACTAGCATACAAAAAGATATCTGCGGAGATATTGTTTTACACGATTTTCCAGTTTCCATTTACCCACATTAATCTTTGAACTAACAAATTACTTCTTTCACATATTCGCATAATTTTCTTTCATAATATCGCTACACCTTCTCTGCTCTGACCCTCTCACACACCCTGAACTACCCATATAGGCGGGCTCCAATTTAACCCAAATATCCTTCTCGTTTTTGCCTTTAGCTTTGTTCACTTAAAGAACAATATCATTCCCCTCTCCTTGACAAACCAGGCGTTGATTTGTCCCCAACTTCTCTCTTCTTACCATCATGATGAAGCATTTACCCCACTTTCTGCAGATAATTGAATCTGAAACATTCAAACAAAGCAATTTTTAAAAATTTTCTCTTTATTTTCCACTTTCATTCTTTTACTGAGGGCTGTTAGTAATCTTTTTTATAATTTCTTTGTATCCATTCACAGCTGCACCTGTTCTTGGAAGAAAACTAAAACATGAGGACGTTCCCAAGCCTCTTTAGTCCACGCTTTCAACCAAATTTCACCAGGTAATTAGTTAACACTCTATTAGAAATTTACCAGAAGAGACGTAGTAACAAATCTTAACCTCCGCTCAAACGTATATAAATTGTTATTCTCTTGTAGAAGCCAAGTTTTTTTACCACAAGCCGTGTAATAAGCCTATTATTTCTAATTAAAGACAGCTAACCTGAAATAAATTCATAATGGTAATGTAGTGTAGAATGGTATATGTCGTAAATTATAACCCAAAGTGATATAAAAAGTCTCCAGTAATTGGCATTGCTGAAATATCATAAGCTTATACATCATATATATACGATGTAATAATAGTAAATTATCCAATATATATATTATATATAAATTTATTAATTATACCCCTTACGTAAGAGCTCATTGAGATATATATATAGTTTAATTTATTTACAGTATAAATAACTAATACGCTAGTATATATATATTTAACTTCACCATCCGACACAAACTTGATAAATGCAATAAACCAGTTGGCTGCAGAACAATTGACATAACTTGCAAATCAGCTGAACATGTTTGTTAACCATCGTAAAGAAGATGATAGCTTAAAATATCTGAAAGCGTCCACTACGTATACTGTAATTTTGAGGTATATCTCTCCCGTGTCCCAAGAGAGAGATATGAGTATGTCTCAATGCGTTTATCTCATCAACCCAATATTGTTGTTAGAACACTTTTATATATCTATGCTTAGACAAACATCTGAGTGAGTGTTTTATTCACTTAATTATTTAATTATTTTATATTCTCAGAATCTCTTTGTAAATTTATACCGCAGTCATTAATGCAACAATCAGACTTCGCCTTTACTCTTCTCGTTTTTCTTCTTTTGGTTTACCTAGTCCCACACTTGAGAAGAAGACTATCTAGAAGATATATATCATCTCTCATA
>JABUQX010059349.1:0-23076 GCA_015478945.1 Trachelipus rathkii | reverse complement strand
AATGTAATAGAAGAAATGGGTTTAGTTAATGTAAACATACCTACGATGGTAGTAACTTTCTTTTCGTAGACGATCTACTGTGCATAGCGTCTGAAATATCCCTCATCAAGCTCCAACAATAGTCGGCCATCATATTGATATCCCACTTGTCCTGGTAACGTCTTTCCATGAACTTTAGATCTTGATGGAAGCGTTCACCCTGCTCATCACTAACATCGCCTAGGGTTATCCGGAAATTTTCTTAGGTGAGAATATAAGTAGTGCAACTTTATACTCATTCTACATCCAGGAGAATGAAAACTGTCTAGCAGTTTCCTGTACAATGTTAGTGTTCTCGGCTTTCCTGTTCCCCCAGAAAATTCTGTGCTTGGGGCCTAAAACAATTGGGGGAAAAAAAAAAAAAGAAATCCACGCTCTGCCTCGACTTGCCTCTAACACAAGTCATTGTTGTAGCAAAGCAGCATCACGGAGGAGTGTCCGTAATTGTGGGCCATCAAATATCCCAGCCTTTTTCTTCTGTCACTCAGACCAGGCCAACGTTGAGCATTAATATGAGCGGAGTAATTCACCATCATGGGTCCAGGGGCCTTCAACAAATTGTTTCATCATAACAAATTTTATTTGTAGTGGAGGTAAGATGATGTTTTCTCTCATGTACAAGTGGTTCAAGTACGATGTTCCTGTCACCTGGCGTCAAGGTTCCATCGGTGGCCATTCTCTCTTTTGGTCCAGTGATCCTTTGCCGCCCGCTGTCCCAAATAGCACAGGAAGCTGGTATATTTTGGTGAAACCTGCTTGCTGACTGAGCAAAATGTTCTACCATTTGTGGAGGGTCGACGCATATTTACCATCCATGTACCTGCTATTGTAGCCTCTCCAAACTGTCTTGATTTTTGCATACTCCTCTCTCAATCCGTACCGAAGGTACCTACTGGAATACCGAACAAACCTTTTGCGTTATGTAACCTAAACACACACTATAAACTGCTCTTGGAAGTGTCAATAAACAGTCGCCACTCACCTGCATCGTATGCTAGGAGTCCCATAGCGAGTAGTAGGCCTGCAACTTCACTGCAATACACAAGGTTACCATCTGACTGGAAGAGCCTCCGCAGCTCTGCTTCTCTGTTACGATAAAATGTTACTCTTGTGCCATGGTCCAGTAGTCATTTTTCATGCAACCTCGAAGCCAACAGCTCAGGACAACTTCGGCAAATACAACTCTCATACAAGATCGTTCAGTTCACCCTGGGTGAACAATGACGGACCATCCTACTGAATTTCAGATGGATGATAGACATCATCAGGGTCATTGGCATCCATACATGTAGACGTACTAAAGTTACCATATGCTTCCCGAATATCGACCGCAGTAAACTTGCTACTACTGTAGATATATGCGGAAGGTAACGTCTATACAGCCTACGTAGTGCGCACATGAATTTTGTCATTCCTAGGGAATATGCAAAAATAGGGATCCATGATTGCACGAAAACGGGATGTGATACCGCAAATCCGAGAATATTCAATATGGAGAATATGGAATCAGCACCTCCGAATTACTATATATCTGCTACAAACGTCCATCCAAGAAAAATTTCACCTTTTTTTGTTGACCAGTGTAAGTTTTCTTTATTTTTCAAATGGATGACCGAACTTTGAAATAATTATTCGGCCGACAAATAGCGAAGTGATTATTCGGCCGAATATTCGGTATTCGGCCGAATACTTTTAGCCGAATATTCGGTATTCGGCTTTTTCACTATTCGGCACATCCCTAATATAATATATATATATATATATATATATATATATATATATATATATATATATATATATATATATATATATATATATATATATATATATATATAATATAGTTGTAGAAATGTATTATTAGAGAGAGGAGAGAAGAAGATGAGAAGAGAGAGAGAGAGGAGAGAGCCGAGAGGAGAGAGAGAGAGAGAGCAGAGAGAGAGAGAAGAGAGAGAAGAGAAGAGAAGAGAGAGAGAGAGAAGAGCAGTGAGAGAGAGAGACGAGAGAGAGAGAGAGAGAGAGAGAGAGGAGAGAGAGAGAGAGAGCGAGAGAGAGAGAGAGGGAGAGAGAGAGAGAGACGAGAGAGAGAGAGAAAGAGAGAGAGAAGAGAGAGAATGAGGAGAGAGAGAGAGGCAGAAGAAATGAGAGAGAGAGGACGAGAGAGAGAGAGAGAGAGAGGAGAGAGAGAGAGAGAGAGAGAGGGGGAGAGGGGAGAGAGAGAAGCGAGAGGAGAGAGAGAGAGAGAGAGGGAGAGTAGAGAGAGAGAGAGAGAGAGGAGAGAGGAGAGAGAGAGAGAGAGAGAGAGAGAGAGAGAGAGAGAGAGAGAGAGGAGAAGAGAGAGAGAGAGAGAGAGAGAGAGAGAGAGAGAGAGAGAGAGAGAGAACGAGGAGAAGAGAGAGAGAGAGAGAGAGAGAGAGAGAGAAGAGAGAGAGAGAGAGGCAGAGAGAGAGAGAGAGAGAGAGAGAGAGGAGAGAGCTTTCCTCCTCGATGCATCATTCCAAATCATTGATTGAGGCGAGTCGAAAAGCAGAAACTTCAGAATGCTTTTGAGGCACGAGTTTACTATATTAAGAAAATGAAAAGGCAGGGAATGTCCATTTAAACCAAGTTCAATATAGGAAGTCATAAGGGCGGAGAAGCGCAAAAATTTTTGCCTGTTTACAAGGGAAAATGAAAATTTTGTTTTAAATTTTGATAACAACTTTGTAAGAATTTAATTTTTATGGATTAAATTTGTTTTCAAATATTAAAACAATATAAATAAAATAACTTCACTTCTTTAGCAGGGCATCACTGCCTACCTTGCCTACCCAGAAGGCACGTCCCTGATATATATATTTATATATATATATATATATATACTATATATATATATATATATATTATATATATATATATATCATATATATATATATGATATATTATATATATATATTATATATATAATATATATATATAGATATATATTTTGGAGTGAGTGTACCGGAGCCACCACTGCGCACCAAAAAAGCGGCGATACCGAATCAGAACACCAACTACAGGGGCAACTCCTAAACTGAACGCATGAAAACGGGAATGCAATTATTAAATCCTATAGAGCAGAGTCAGTTCCCGAAGGAAAGCAAAGATCGCGTCACTGTGGAAATGAAGTGATTTCAGACAATATATATGAGGCGGCATTGGACATGTATAGTGTGTAACAAGGGGAAAAGTCGGTCTCTGGAAGCCGTAAGGGCTGCACAATCCACGAGAAAATGACGTACCGAAAGTAAACTCTTGGAACGGCAGAAAGGATATAAAGGGGATGCTCCCTTGCATATAAGATGCTGTGTGTAGACATTAAGTATGGCCAAATTTGCAAAACGAGCCAGGACCAAGCTCCTGGTGCCGACTCCGGGAAAAAAAACGACGGCCACATCCCCAGGAGAGGCTTTTACGCTAACGGCAGTTTTAGCACCTCCACGGCTGAATCTTCCGAACGCAACACCCTGCCAAACAAGGCGAGGAAAAGCCCCGTTTGAGTCCGGGAGTAGAAATCAGCAGCTGGAGGTGTCCGCAGAATGGCCACAGGTAAAGTAATCGTCGACAGGTAAGTTTTGATGGTGGCGGCCGCGATAGGCGTTTTGTCAGCGCAATTCGTTACCAGATACCGCACGTGAAATGGGACCAGCAAAACGTCAAACACTTGTGTCTAGCATGCAGCATACATAGAAACCTTTGGATGATGGAAACCAAAGGATGTCTGGTTGTTCGATTTTGTAATGCAAGAAGAGCACTCTGCGAGTCAGAAAAAATCGTATACGTGTCAAGCAGATCTAGTGTCAGAACCTATTAACTAGCCAAAGTAGTGCAACTAACTCGGGCCGTAAAGACGTGACGCGTAGAAGGGAGAGTGTGGGACAAGCAGTTAAGGTCCGGAAAGACCGCTGATGCACCCACCCCACCCTCTCGCCTTGATCCGTCGGTGTAGATGCTCACAGAGCTCCCATGGAGAGCCAGGTGAGACAGAAAAGAAGCCTTCAGGAGAGACGGGTGGTCCCCGGATTTTGAGTAAGCAAGACAACCTCAATGCACACCACAGGCAAGACTCATCGTAGTCAAATTGTAAAACAGACCGCACAGGGAAGCGGGAGAAACGGAAGAAACAGACGCCACAAACCTCACGCAAAACGGCAATATTCAGGGCTACGCTGAACCTTAGCGATGGAGGATCAAAGCCGATGGCTTGGGGATTTGTAGACGGAGAAACAAGGAAGCACATGAGATATTCTCTCAGTAAAGACAGGGGCATCACCCAGCCTGCCACCTCCAAACTCTACTTTGGCGAGAACGATAACGCCCCAAGTGATTATATATATAGATATATTATATATATATATATATATTATTATTATATATATAAGTATATATATATGATATTATAATATATATATATATATATATATATATATATATAATATATATATATATATACCGTATATATATATATATCAAAATCAATTTAGACGCAAAATGTTTGGTATCGGTAAAAGGTATGGGAAAAATTTTAACGATACCGATACTACTACTCACAAAATTAGAGATACCAATATTTCAAAAATTGACCGATACCACCAACAATACCGATAACGATACCGAGATACCATGGTATCTGTGCATCACTAGTATTTGCTCTTCAGATCAACATTAACACAAACAACAATAATAATAATAATAATAATAATAATAATAATAATAATAATAATAATAATAATAATAATAATAATAATAGTTTTCTGTTCTCTTAATATGTTTCTAACTTGAGTAAAAAGAATCAACATACATCTACATGTTTAGCACTTGACTTCTCTGCAATCATCTTCGGATTATCAGATTTTATGATTTCCATGTCAACAAGCCCTTCATTAACCCAAATTTCAACATTTGATTCCTCCATTTCTGACTTTATTGATGCCTTTTGGTCTAATTCTTCATTTTTAACGTTATCTGGCGAAGCAAAGTTGGTTTCATTGTTGGGAAAGATCTGAAATTAAATAAGATATTAAGTATGTCTAAAGGGATGTAATACAACCAAATATCAAGCCAAATTGTGATAAAGATTCATGAAATGAGGAAATCAAATTTGAAGATCAATCAACACTGTCAAAAAAAAAAAAAAAAAAAAAAAAAAAAAACTTTCCAATCAATAGGAAGGAGATTTGAGATAATTTTGGAAGGACATTAGGACATTAGGAATATAGAGACAGTAAGAAGCCACATGGGCCTATCGAGACTGTCCCAGTCAACCCACTACCCAAACATGCTCATGCAGATCACAAAGCATCCTAGGGCTTGTCAAATTGTTGTAACTACAAATCCACCAAATTTGGCCTTAGACAAAATAAAAATATATATATATAGTATATATAATATATTAATATATATATTATATATATTATATATATATATATATATATATATATAAATATATATATATATATAATAGATATATATTATATTATATATATATATATATATATGAATACCAAACCCATTCCACATCGCATTTAATAACTAGTTTATGGTCATACATGCCATCTAACATTAATAAATACTATAACTAAAAACCCGCCAATTTGGCTTAGTCAATAAATTATATGAATACCCAACCCATCCAGTAAAGAGTCTAACCCTTTTCTTAAATGTTTGCAATCGAGTCACACTCAACACCTCCTCTGGCTAGATATTCCAAAATTTAACAACCTAATTACTGAATGAATGCTTTTCTTATATTCAAGATGGCATGCTTTCTTCTTAAATTTTTCTTATTATGCCCCCCTGGTCACCTGTCCATGTTCTACTATGAAAAATTTATTGTCTCTGTATTATCAAATAATGTAAATATTTTGTAGACTTGTATCATGCTCCCCTCTGAGAATCGCCTTTCTACAAGAAAACATTCCTAACTCCTTCAGCCTCATCTCATCATAGTTTTTACCCTCAAACCCAGAAAATCATCCTCGTGCCTCTACGTTGCCACCCTCTCTAGCATAATCTAAGTCTTTCTTTAAATAAGGGGCCCAACCTTGTGCACATACTCTATTACTGGCTAACATAGCTAAATTATACAGTTTAGCTTATTACTTCCTTGCTTCTTGTAACAACATTGGCGATTTATTATGCGCAGCATCTTATTAGCTTTTATTTCCTAGCTTCCAAACACTGATTTGCTACTTTCAAATTACTGCTTATAATCACACCTATATCTTTTTCTTGGTCGACACAACTCAAGCCAATGCCCATTCATATCGTAAATTTAAAACTTTTATTTGAGTAACCTAAGGTGAAGAACCTTACCTTTTTACTAATTAAATTCATTTGCCACTTAACTGCCCACCCAAGAAGTTTATTGCAAGATCATTTTTGAATCTTTTATGCATCCTTCACTATTAATAACTGAGGTGGCAACTTTAGTATCATCTGCAAACTTAGAAACCTGCATTTAAGTCCCAGGTCTAAATCATTTATATATATGAGGAACATATATAGTGGCCCCAGCACTGAAACCCTGTGGGACACACTCTTCACTATTCCCATGATGATTTATTCCATTTAGTTGTACACACTGTTTTCTATTTTGGCAACAACTCTTTAATCCATACATGGTCCACTCCCCTATACCACACTTGCAATAACTTTTCGCATCAGCCTTATGTGGGGAACCTTATCAAAAGCTTTACTAAAGTCTAAATATACAATATCAACTGATCTTCCTCGGTCAATGCAGTCAGTAATGTATTCCATAAATTCTAAAAGGTTTGTTCTGACATGACCTACCTTTCTGAAACCGTGCTGGGAGTCACACAATACCTTGTTATCTTCCTAATATTTCTCTATATGACCTTTTCGTAACTTTTCCAATCAGAGATGTTAAAGTACCTGGAATGTAAAGCAACGCCTATATTTCCAAATCTCCTTACTACTTTTCTTATAAATAAGGGCATAACATATGCTGTTTTCCAGTCATTCTGGTACCTCACCAAATGTTAATAGATCGCTTTAAAATCAAATACAGTGCCTTTGCATGCTGAAACTACCCTCTTTCAGAATTCTACATATATCGCATCAGGCCCTGCAGCTTTACTTGGATCAATATGATCTAATAAACGTTTAATATCTTTTTACTCAAATTCAAATTCTGTAAGTCTATTTGTTACATCATACAAGAACTATTAGTCTCTGAACTATTATCTAATCTTTTTCCAATCTTTCCTCAATAAGCATTGAAAATGTTGACAACTCCTTATCTGAACTCAACTAAATTTTCATCAATTTTAAATTGGAGCAATTGTCCTATTCTTACTTATAAATTTATAAAAGCATAAAAACTTCTTCAAGTTGGTTCTTATTGCTTTCTTGCTAAAAATTAATTTCTGCCTCTCTCTTTTCCCTTTCTTATTGATTGGTTAAGTTCATTTCTATTTTTTTCCTAATAATTTTCTAAATCATCTTCCTATTAACTACCCTTGAATATTTAAAACATCTACGATTTTCATTAATTTTCTCTTATCTCTCTATTCCACCAACACAGGTTTTCTCTTCGCCACCTTAATGGGTTTATCTTAAAAACATACTGACTGAATATTCATTAAAATTTGTTTAAAATGTTCCCACAAGATTAAAACAGTTTGGTCTTTAAACTCTTTAATCCAGTCAGTTGTACTAAGCATGTTCGAAATTTTGGTAAAATCGCCATTTCGGAAATCTATGATCTTTTTCCTTATTAACTTGCAATTTGGGCCAGATATCACATTCAATAAATCTAATTATATTATGGTCACTAAGTCTTAAATTCTCCTCAACTCTAACTTCATCCACCATACTTTCATCATTAGTTAATATTAAGTCTAATAGTGCATCATATCTTGTGGGTTCTTGGAACCATCTGGGTCAAAAAGTTATCTAGTATACAATTTTATGAATGCAGAACTACTATGACTCCATATTAGTACAAGGAATCCCAAATGAATGCCAGGAAATTAAAAATCACCATTAAATGACTATAGCCTTTGTTCAATTAACTGTGGCATGCGTGGTCTCAAATTTCTTTCAACAATTTTCAAGCATCCTATTCTGGACTCTGGCCAAGGAGGTCCTAATAAAATGCCCCTATTCTATATGATTTATTGTATATAAGGATATCTACCCACACTGATTCAATATCATGATTAATTTTAATTAAAGTCAGTCATTAGTACAGATTGAATATTGCTTTTAACATAAAGCGCTGTTGTAGTGTACTGATAACGGCCTCAAATGTGTTACACCACCTAAAGAATAAATTGCAAGCAAAGTAAAACAAATGCCCTGGTCAATTCTAAACTATGGTATTAGTGATAAATTAAACAAATCCTTACAGAGCGTTGTGTCTAATTCTAAATAAACTATTTGTGTCTTATTCCCTATCCCTAGTATCTAGATGTGTTTGTAGTTCGTAGACTTTTATTTACAGGTATTAATAACTTCAAGAATCTTCCAAAAACTTTATCGCCTCAGCATGCATCAATTGTGAAATATTCTTATCACAAACTTATAAATTAGAGCAATTATCAAAATCAACTCTTAAATGGGTATACTTCTTATCATCAAATGTTATTGTAATGTTTCCAATTAATAAAATATTCAAACAAATCTTTGTGTATTTCCCCAGACGCGTTACTTTTTATTTTGCAATATAAAGTCAACAAAGCAATACCAAAATTCTATTCCAATCAAGTAAAAGCCACAATAAAACTTCAAACTATCAACTGAGCTTACTTATTCAAGGGTATTATCACTTCTTATCAAAGTCAAAATCGGCTACTATTAAACCATTATAAAATGTAACCTTTTATCAAACTAGTGTTATAAAACTTCAAAGTGATCAAACAATTTAATTCACTAAGGTTCCTGCAAATTAATCAGAGTGTTATGATAAGTAATATACAACTGGTACTAACGTATATCAACCAGTTAAAAGGATTCAACTTCAAATAATTAATCAATACGAAGTAACCTTTGTTTAATCAAACTCGACAAATTAAGTTAACTTCAAGGTAAAATATTCAAAGTTCATGCACAATTGCAAACTCAAACTTCCAAAAAAAAAATCTAAACTAAAATGATCCAAGTCCAAATCTAAGCACTAAAGTCAGAACCTGAACTCAAAATAACTAAGTCCAATTACGATAATTAAAGTTCTAATCCAAATAAATCGTATAGTTTCGTTTAAATAAGTCGAAGTCCAACTGAATCAATCAAAGTCGAAACAATTTCAAAATGGTCGAAGTAAACATCTAAGTCGAATCAATTAAGGCTAAAATTCATGCTAAACAATCAGTAACCAATCGAAACCGAAAATTAAGTTCAATTAATCAAAGTTGAAAACTGATCTAAACAATCAAAGTGAAAGCTAAATTCACATAAATCTGAAAATAATCAAAGTCGAAAGCTAAATTCATATAAATCTGAAAATAATCAAAGTCGAAAGCTAAATTCATATAAATCTGAAAATAATCAAAGTCGAAAGCTAAATTCAGATAAATCTGAAAATAATCAAAGTCGAAAGCTAAATTCATATAAATCTGAAAATAATCAAAGTCGAAAGCTAAATTCAAACAATCAAAGTTGAAAGCTAAGTCAAACAATGAAATGTCAAACTCAAAGTTGAATACTAAATGTAAAGTCGAATAATACGTTCAAAGTCGAACTCTAAGTTAAACCAGGCAAAGTCCAGTTGAATTCTACGTTTAAGTCCAATTCAGTTATACATAGACTAAGTCCTATTCTTTTCTTTCAAACTAAGTCTAAGTCAACGCAGTATAATTAGGTACTGTAATTTCTAAGTAATATCACTCATGGTCAACTCGGTCAGAAGGCTATTGCAATTTTAAAACTCTATTATTTGAAGTCGCAGTGAATTATCAATCCAACCACGCTACCAATTAAAATTTATTCAAAGGTCTCAAATCAGGTCAAGTCTGTATTAATTCTATCAAGTCTGAGAATTAATTCAGTGTTCTAAATCATATATATGTATATATATATATATATATATATATATATATATATATATATATAAAATATATATATATAATATATATATATATATATATATATATAATATAAGATTATATATATATATATATATACTATATATATATATATAACTATTCTCTCAAAAATCACCAAGTTTAACGATTAACCTGTCGTAAGACATCAAATATTCTAACTGTCACGGATGCTATGACTTCGTTCAACTATACTTAAAAACAGTCAAAGGCAATCAATGTTCTAAGTCCACTTGTCACTTTCCAAATGGTGACTGAACTTCGAGATGGCGGCTGAATTGCAAGATGGCGGCTGCCGGCTTTTTACTCAAAATGGCCGCTTGTTTATCAACCATGAATTCCTTTCGCAATACAATTCTAAAAATGTTCTTAACAGAATAAAACGCAACTAAAATAAGGATCTATCAGAACAAAAGCTTCAATTTTTCAACTTTAATCAAATTCTGAAACCTAAACACGAACAAACTTTAAAATTTTTTAATAACTTTCTGTACAATATAAAACTGAGGTTATTGTAAATATATGCCATAATCAAAATAAAGCCAAAATCAGTTTTTTTCCGTTCACGAATAGTGATTGCGTAATATAACAACTATATACCAGTATAATAAATGCCAATGGCACAGTGTGCCAATTTCAATTTAATAATATCAAAATAATCCTTTATTGACGCCTGACTGCCACTGCAAAAGCTGTTAATTTACGCCAACTTGCCAGCGCAATACTATAAAATATCAATGTATACCTATACCAATTTAATACTTCAATATTACCTGTAAATTCCTCTAAAATTGTTTGCTAGATTCACAAAATGTATAGTCGTCCAATACTTTCTTAATAATCAGAGTTATTTAAATATATATAACAAAAGCTATTTTATTTACAAAATATTTTTATCACTTTTTAACAACAAACGAATTACAAATATATAAATCTTTAGCAACGGAGCAAACTGTGAACAGTATGAGATCCAGACAACAAGTGAGTCGATTTCCACTGTATGTCCGCCATATTGCTTTGTATTTATGACGTCATAGAGTGTTGCCATTTCTGTAAAATCTTTCTCTCGGATGTTCTTTTTCTGTAAACAACAATATTTCAATATTATTTTAAGGACATATTAACATGTTTGACCCTATTCGAGGCTACTACTCTTTTTTATTTAACATAATCTAGATAAGATATGCTTTTATGATTCCTGTCCATTTATAATACCTTATTATTCTGCCTGTGCATTTATCAATACGAATTATTTCCACAGTTGGACTATGTACACTCATTTTATTAAAAAAACTTTATTAAAAGCACTTCGAACTCGCTAATAATATTTACAATCAACTTTCCTGCTAACATTATTATTTTCATTAATGTTTAAAAGAACACCTATACTACATTTATACACACAGGTACACACTTACAAACCACATACTTCCATCATACACCACATATTTACAATACATAAACTACAACATGTACACATACACACACACAACTACATTCATATATATAGATATATATATATATATATATATATAATATATATTATATATTATAATATATATATATTATATAATATATATATATATATATATATATATATATATATAATTATATATATATATATATAATATATATATATATATATATTATATATATAGATATAATATATAATATATATATATATATAGTAATATATATATATATATATATATATATATATATATATAATATATATATATATATATATATATATAATAGATATATATATATATATAATAAATATATATATATATATATTATATATAATATATTATATAGATATATATATTATATATAGATATATATATATATATATATATATATATAATACTATATATATATATATATATATATATATATATATACACTTGTTCCTTGACTAAGATTTTCAAGTTTCCTATATACATTTTTTTCATATCATCTTTTTATTATTTAAAACATAAAACAAGGATGGCTTACCTGGTATGTAGGATTTATTAGTTTTAGGTTAGCCCTACAATAGCGCCACAACCACCACCCTTCGTCCTCATTACGCTGGTATAAATAACAGGGAATATCCCTCTATTTCATATTTTCTTGAAAGGAGTCTCCATATAATTCTTCATTAACCCATGCCTCAGTTATGCAAATAATGTCTAGATTCTCATTTATGGTATAACTAATCAGCTCATCTTTTTATTTCTAAGGGCTATGAGCATTTGTGTAAAAACATTTGATACTCGAAATGCTGTTATTTTTATTGTTATCATCATTATTTAAACCTGTAACAACATTAGTTTTATTTATCTCCCCACCATTACAGTTACCATTGCTATTATTTGTATCCAGATTTAGCCCACCACCCCCGACTTTACCTAGTTTTTTGCTAAACAAGTCTCCAAACTGGTAACTGAAAAGCTCAACACCTTTACGACTCAAGTGAACTCCATCTGCTGCAAAAAGATCTTTATCCAGAAATTCTCTCCACAATCCAAAAACCTAATATTTTCTGAAAAACATAATTTCCTAACCCTTTCATTTACACCCTAAAGCCCTACTCCCCCATTCCTGACCTGCACACTAACCTAGGTAAAAATCGCCAGAAATCATGCCACCTTCTTTCCACTAGCTTTCCAATCTTCTGAATGAAATTCCTATATCTGCTATTAATTCTTCTGACCTTCTATGCCCTATATCATTTGTACCCACATGCACAATCACCTCTGAATCAACATTTGTAGAATCAATCTCTCTATCTATCCTATCCACGATATCACTCACTCTGGCACCTGGATAACATACTCTCAATCGTTTCTTTTTATTCTTAGTTTGAAAAGTCCTATCTAGGTATCGTATCATAGAGTCTCCAATTAGCAATTTATCAGTCTTCCCTTCAGAAAACTCAACATTACCATTGGCACTCTCTGATCCCTCCCCATCTGGAAGACAGTCGAACCTGTTACTGCAGGTCACAGGCTGACTGACTTTCGAGATCCTCATCTTTTAAAATTATTATGTAGTTTCTACAACTCTATATGATCTGCAGAACCTATTATCACACTACTTTTATCCTTTTCCCTCTCATCTTCCTGCCTATGAATCACTATTCCTGTCTACCCCTATATCCCGCTCCCTCCTTGCCTCGACATCCCTACTAACTTTTTTCCTAACACTTCCCTCCTTTCTCAACTCAAATACTTCTTCTTTCAATCCATTCATATTTTCACTCAGTCTTGCAATCTCCTTCCTTAACAACACATTCTCTGCATTCAAATCACAAGCAGGGCAGCTATTCACATATTCACCTCTTACAGTCCCAAGATAGATAGATAGATAGAAAGAGCATACACACTTTAAATTATTTATTAAGGCTTACTAACCTGTACCTATTATTTTACCAACTACAGTTTAAATATCACTAAAGCCTAAAAAGAAATAAACTACTCTCTTTAAAATAGGTTAAAAATTTAAACAAGCCTAAATTTAGCTTAGCCTAGCCAGGGATATATAAAAATTATGAGGTAGGCTTAACTATAGTCTATGACTGGGAAACTTAATTAATTTAAATTATCACTAAATTAAATTAACAATTATTAAGGACTGTATTTACATACAGAAAATCTATTTAAGAATCCAAATAGCCTCCACACAGAAAACAGGTCCTAGGCTAAGGCTATATAAAAATTATAAAATAGGCCTAACTTAGGCTATGGTTCTGGTAAACTTAATTTATTTTATCACAAAATTAATATAACAATTTTTAAAGACTGTAGTTAAATACAGAAAAACTACTTAATAATTCAAATAAACCTCTGCAAACAAACAGTATACAGGAAATCTCTTAACTACTCTTCTAGCCTAGGGTTAACCTATCAAAATTAGTTACCTATGTTAGCCTAGGGTTAGGCTATCAAATTTAAATTATCACAAATTAATATAACAATTGTATATATGTGTTGTACACCCTTTCCCAAAATATAGGCCATATAGTATAAAAACATACTAGTATCTATTAGCAAAAAGTAGTGTAATTTAACACGTCGGATTTAAAAACACTACCCATAATTCGTTAAAAAAACAACTTTGCCTAGCAGTGCACAAATGTATCTATCTTATCAGTCTGGATTGGGAGGACAAAGTATTTTTAATTTAGAGATGAAACAAATGAAATGGCTTGCATGATTATCATCAAATTTTTGATATTATGAAAATACCAAAAGAACTCTGCCAATTATTTTAAAACATAAATTTAAAATGGAATTTTAATAGTTTGATTAAAACCAGGGTTGGTGATTTTTGATTTTTTTTAAAAATCAAAAAAAAATCAAAAAAATCAAAAAGATCATGATTTTTTGATTTATTGATTTTTTGATTTTTTCAAAAGCCCTTTTAATTAATTATTATTTTGATAAAATTAGTAAATAATCCTAATTAGTACCTAATAATAAGTTTAGTAAGTATAATTATTATTTAGTTTAATTAAGTTATTTAAATTGTATATATATATATATATATAGATATATATATATATATATATATATAATATATATCATATATATATATTATATATATATATATATATATATAATATATAGGATATATATATATATATTATATTATTATATATATATACACTGTATAATATCTGAGTAAATCTATTTTATTTATTCTTTATTGAAAATAATTTGAAACTACATTGATGAATTTGCTTATTATAGAAGAAATATACTTATCATTATCAGGTGATAACTAGTAATAATTATTATTAATTTAGAAAAAAAAATTGGCCTAAAAAACCAAAAAAATCAAATAAATCAAAAAAATCATATTTTTATTGATTTAATCAAATGATTAAATCAATTTGATTTAATCAGTGCCAACCCTGATAAACCCAGCGTATGCTTTAGAATCATTGATGTCTATTTATTTGGGAAAGGTTATAATGAATTAGTTTAATTTTAAGGCAAGGTCATTAAAGAAATTGTTTGTTTGTTTACAGCAATTATTATAATTATTATTATTATTATTTATTATTATTATTATTATTATTATATTATTATTATTATTATTATTATTATTATTATTATTATTATTATTATTATTATTATTATTATTATTTTTATTATTATTATATTTAGGTTTTTATGGATTTGCAACAAGAGTATAATAGGATTAATACTGAAGCTTTATGGCAGGTGTTAGTGATATATGGTGTTGGTGATAGGCTTATGAATGGAATCAAAAGTATGTACGACGATAGTGAAGCGTGTGTAAAGAATAAATAAAGTCGATTGTGATTGGTTTAATATTAATAGCGGAGTTCGGCAGGGATGTGTTATGTCTCATTGGTTATTCAATTTGTATATGGATGGGGTTATGAAAGAATTAGAGGGGGGGTAGGAGGGGATGGTGTTTGAATGATGGAGAATGGAAGAGAGTGGAGGGTACCTTACCTATTATATGCGGATGATGTGGTTTTGTGTGGAGAGTCTGAAGAGAGTTTGAGAGAAGTGGTAGAGAGATTTGGCAGGATGTGTAAAAGAAGGGGTTTGAAAGTAAACATAGATAACAGTAAGGTTATGGTTGTGAGTGAGGACAGTCCTCAGTGTGAAATTATGTTAGATGGTGAGCAGCTGGAACAAGTGTCTGAGTTTAAATATTTAGGATATACGTTGGATGAAAAGGAAATGGATGATGCAGAGTGTAGTAGGAAAGTTGTGATAGGCAGGAAGGTGGCTGATGCAATTAGACCATAGGTGGATGTAAAGGAACTAAGTCTTGAATGGGCTAGGGTATTACATGAGGGTATGTTGTTACCTGTGTTAATGTACAGTAGTGGGACTATGGTCTGGAATAAAAGGTATAGATCTAAAGTACAATGTGTTCAGATGTATAATCTTATGGACATGTTAGGTGTGAAAAGAATTGATAAAATGAAAAATGAATGAATTAGAGAGTTGTGTGGTGTGAAGAAAGGGGTAAATGAGAGAATAAATGAAAGTACGTTGAGATGGTTTGCTCATGTGGAAAGGATGGATGATAGTCGGTTGGTTAGGCGGATGTATAGTGGTGAGTGTGTTTGGAATCAACTGGCAGGAAGACTTAAGAAAAAGTTGATTGAATCAGTTAAAGGAATGCCTGGAGGAGAGAAATGTGAGTTCGGCAGAGGAGAGAAGAAAGGTGCATAATAGGAGTGAATGGCGGAGTTTTGTGAGGGGGTATGGTTGTGACCTACCTTGGCCAAGGGATGAACCCCACATTGATGAGATGTTATAGTGAGGGTCCGTTGCAGTTCCATGAAGCTCTAGAGTGGATTTTCTGACTGCGACGAGTTCTCACTAAAAAGTATAAAGGGGGCGGTAAGGCTGGGCTTTCTTTTTGACTTGTGTCATATTCTTATACTACTTTTCTGTTTCCGGTGCATGTCACACACCTTACCCCCAGTCTTGGGGAAAGAAGAAGAAGAAGAAGAAGAATAATAATAGATGATGATGATGATGATGATGATGATGATGATGATGAGATGATGATGATGAATGATGATGATGATGATGATTGCATGATGATGATGATGATGATGATGAATGATGATTGATGATGATGATTGATGATGGATGATGATGATGATGATGATGATGATGATGATGATGATGATGATGATGATGGATGATGATGATGATGATGATGATGATGATATGATGATGATGATTGATGATGATGATGATGAGATGATGATGATGATGATGATGATGATGATATGATGATGATGATGATGATGGATGATGATGATGATGATGATGGATGATGATGATGAGGATGCATGATGATGATGATTGATGATGATGATGATGATGATTGGATGATGATGATGATGATGATGATGATGATGATGATGATGATGATGATGATGATGATGATGATGATGATGATGATGATGATGATGATGATGATGATGATGATATGATGATGATGATATGATGATGATGATGATGATGATTTGATGAATGCAAAATAATAACCTGAAAGACGATCATGATGCATGATGATGATGATGATGATGAGGATGATGATTGATGATGATGATGATGATGATGATGATGATGGATGATGATGATGATGATGATGATGATGATGATGATGATGATGATGATGATATATATATATAATATATGATATATATATATATATATATATATATATATATTATATATATATATATATATATATATATATATATATATATATATATATATATATATATATATATATATTTATATATAATATATATATATATTTGTAATAAACAAACTACAGCCCTCTTTATTTTTCTCTTTCTGCAGAATAAGTATTTCTAAAAGTTTAAAAGCCAAATAATCATAAAGCACTATAAACTCAAAAACTCTTAAAGTACATTTTTTTATGATTTATTTAAAAATTGCTATTCTTCACAAAGGACTAATATATAGTGATTTATCAACTTTTAAGTAAGTCTATTTATATTATTCAAGGACTACTTTGCTAAATTATCCTGAAATTGAGAATAAGTCAATAAGTCACATATTAAACAGAAAAATAACTAATAATTCAAAATTTATCCCATTAGTTGCCCATGAGCCCTCTGCTTTGAAGATTAATTACTCTAGAAAGCAGCCTAAGTTTTCTCCAGCATGTCTGGAGGTAGGGTCATAATATATTCTATTAAATTAAAAATATATGAATCTATAAAAAAATAATAAAATGAAATAAAAATTACATAGGTACTCTAAATACACTCTATAACACCTTCCTTCTTTTTCTTTTCTTTTTTGTGGGAACGGGCCTGGAGCCCCTTCTACTGTAAACTTTACATTTCAAGAACGGGCCATGGAGCCCATCTATTGCCACTTTCCAAAAACGGGCCAGGGAGCCCATTAAATTGACACCTTTCCAAATCATCATCTATTCAAAACGGGCCAGGGAGCCCTTAAGCCACTATCATTATTCAAACGGGCCAGGGAGCCCATTCTATAGCCACATTTCAAACGGGCTAGGGAGCCCTTTAGATACAATCATTTTAGAAACAGGCTGCTGGGGAGCCCATTCCAGAAACAACCTTTGAACCCGGCCTGGGAGCCCATTCTGCTGTAAATATTAAATTACGCTGAGCTGGAGAGCTCTTTATTTGCAAATCTACTTTTCCACTCAATTGGAGCCAAGAACTCCTTCAATAGAAATTTTCATCTTTTTTTGTCAACAACCAAAACAAAACCCCTTAAAATTTTAATTAAAACGAATATGCATAATCTACAGTTTTACTTTAAAGTGTGTTAGAAAATTTGAATGGGGAATACTCCATTTATATTTGCGCATTGCATGATTATCTGCATCAGTGAGTGATTGGGGGGTTGATGATTACAAAAACACTTAAATTTAATTGAATAAAATATACCTAAGTTTATACGAAATATCAAAGTACAGTACTATGTTACAAGAGACCTTTCTTAAATTTAAACTTCTCCATTAAAGTTAAACTTTTTTAATTAAAGTAAATTACTGACTTCTTCTTTGTAATATTTAATATTTAATTGTATGTACATCACTAAAAATTACTATTAATACCTAAGTTTTAATAACCAAACTTGAGTAAGCATTTATTATTAAAGTGGTAATAATTATATACCGGAAAAATCCTACAATTATAAGGTAATTTCCACATATCTATTATACTATTGCTTTGCATATTTAAGCTCAAATTTGTTACATTTATAACACTGTTATGTTTATCACCCTTATAACATCACTATTCGCATGTTCTAATCCGCTTATTTATGTTTTTGCATGTGACGTGACATCCTAACTCGTGAATATTCACCAATTTTCCTCAGTGTTCTTCTCGCAAACCTCTATTTTTACCAGCAGCACAACGAGCCAAGAGTAGTGTCTCTAGTCAACATCGAGGTGACACTACAGCAACTAATAACACACGTAAGTGTTCTAAAATCAAAAAGCAAATTTCTCTAATTTAAACTATTTAACTCTATTCCATTTTATTTTATTAATCTATTTAACTCTATTCAATTTTATTTTATAACAATATATATATATATATATATAATACTATATATATATATATATATATATATATATATATATATATATATATATATATATATTATTTAAAATATAAATTATATATTATAATATTTTTTTAAATATATATAATATTATATATATAAATATATATATAATATATATAATATTATTATATATTAATGTAACCGATACCAGAAAAGAGGCCGATACCGATACTCTTTTTTTTTAGGTGCCGATACCAATACCGATACTTTAACTAATATAATAAATACACAGTAATAAGATAGAACATTTGTGTACTGCTAGACAACTCAAAGCTATTCCCTGTACCACAATACTTAGTCATTTATTTCAGTATTTTGGTGTGCCCAAGTATATTTATTTTAAAAATTAAAATAGTATCTTAAAGGAATAATAATATAATTAATAAAATTAATATTAATAACTTTTTTATGTTTGTGTTTCTTTAAAAAAAATATTCCATTTCCATTTCCAGTAAAGTATTAACAAAGTTTAGCTACTAGCTTTTACGTTTTAACATTATTTACAATTAACAAAAAGATTCTTTAACTAGCTACAACATAAAGAATAAAAATAATGAAAGGAAGAGACCTGACATTAAGCAGTGAAAAAGACAAAATAAAAAACGCTTTATTCAAACATGACATAATAATAAGTATACTCCTTTAAGATAAAGATAGATATCATTCAATACCCAAATTCAAAAATTCACAAATTGTGATGCAAAAACATTAAGCTTTCACTAGTATCTGGCGAGAGAGCCTGTTCCTTTTTGGCGTGTTTACATTCCCACCTACACTAAAAATACGGTCGCTCTCGCTCGACTGATGGGGGAGGGACTGATAAATATTTGCTGGCAAGCACTGATAATAATGGAAAACTTGGCCCATTTTCATGCCACCACATGAAAGGATTCGCTTCTGTAGGCAGCATCTTCCTGTTTTTCTTAGAGCCTTGCATCTCCTCTTTCACAGATTGCAAATTTGAATTATCTTGGCTCCTTGATGACGTCTCTTCATTTTTTTCGATGAGTCCTTGTGGGTTCTTTAGAAGGTGAACAGATGTCAATGCAATTTCAAGCCATGAAACTTATCAAAGTCTAACATATCCAAATCCTCTTCATCTTCAGGAGGTTTATTTGCTGGATGAAAAGCCACCATCATCACTATCAGTACTGTTGCCAGGGGTTAGCTGGAATTAAATATAAAGCGGCTTCCACTCTGTAAATCTTTTTTTTGTCACTTAAGCACAAGCTCCCCAGTATGCCCTTTTAATTGCCATTTTAGAAAGTGGGTTCAGATGTCGGAGAGCCACTTTCTTGTAGGGGTTTCAGGGCAAGCTTAATAAATCCTTCATTAGAACTTTTATATATTGAAACTAAAGTTTATTACACAATGTAACAAAAAAAAATATATTTTTTTTGTTTCTTTGATTTTTGCTTTAGTTTTTATACATTTTTTATGTAGATTGCAAATGACGTTTCACTCCTTCCCATTATGGATTGTTTTTTGTTAAGATTACATTAAAATAATTATTGGCATCTTCTCATTTTGTAGGGTCGTTACTGGAATCGCGCTGAGTAAAAGTCAGTTGCTATTAATGTTTGTGTGGGATTGCATGCTTAAGAACTGATTTATATATATATATATATATATATATATATATAGTTATATTATATATATATATATATATATAATATATATATATATTATATATATAATATATATATATATATATATATATATATATACCAGTGTTACCAGATTGTAGTGCAATGATATAATTGAAGGTAAGGTACCAAACTTAAATATCTTTAGAAATTTTCAGAAATATTAGTAATAATTATAATAAACATTTGTAAAATTGCAAGTAGACAGTGTGAAACGTTGGCAGATTCATTTTATTATGTGTGTGGATTATGCTAGTTCTAAGCACATTTCCATCAAAATTTGTGAAGGAAACCAAGTATTGGATATCGTACAGGCTCTACTTTGGTATGCCATTGGGATTAAGAGAAGCACTGGGCACCTTCATTCTATGTGTGAAAGTTGTAAAACAACCCTAGAAGGATGGCTAAGAGGAAGATTAAAAGCAATGCCTTTTGGCTATTTCCAGAATATGGCGAGAGCCAACAAATCACTATGATTGACAGCACTTCTGCATGGTGTATTACAAAATCATGGAAAAGGTAAAGGAAGACAATCACTTCCATACCCAGATATTCCCTCATCCAAAACCCCAGTTCCTCATAATGAAAATTACCCTATACCTTCACCACCCCTTCTGAAGTTAAAATTGTTTTATGAAAAGGTCTGTGACATATAAAGAGAGGTTGAACCCCCTGACCCCCTTGTCTAAAACCTTATATATATATATATATATATATATAAATATAATATATATATTATATATATAATATATATAATATATATATACCGGTATATATATATATATATATATATATATAATATATATATATATAATATATATTATATATATATATTTATAATATAATATATATATATTATATAATATATATATATATATATATATAGTTATATATATATATATAAGCTATATATATATATTATATATATTAATATATATATATATATATATAATATAATATTATGTAGAGGGTTTTTATCTTTTCTTTAGAAGATGATGAGCTCTTTGAAAACGTGCTTACATATGCTGAAATCCTGGAAAGTTGAAGGAAAAAGATGAGCAAATGAAAATTGATGCATGGTGTGCATATCCGAAAATGTGCGTTCATATTATATATATGATATCATAGTGGGGCGCACTTCCGCTTTTAAGTCCGCTAGTCCGCTCTGAGCGGACTACCAGAATAGGTGCGGACTAGCGGAGGTGCGGAGACGTCAGGAAATTAGCGGACTGCACGTGCCGATCAAAAAAAGTTTCCGCTCTTATGTGTTCCGCACCTTTTTTTGAAAAATGAAACTATAGTTTACTTATTAAGAATTATTATTGGGTAGAATAAAGAAATATTTATTTTATTTTTAAGTTTATAACTAATTATACTTATAGTCTAAGACTTATTGTTTATTAATAATTAAACTTCCAAAAACAATCTCAACCTCCTTAAGGTTACCATAATAATAACATAACATTTAAATTGATTATAGACTGATTGCTATTACCCTATCTATAACTTTAATTTAATTATTTACTATAATAACTAGCCCAAAGTCTAAATCAATTCTGGTGCTAAAACCCAAAGTATATAGTAATATATATATTATATATATATATATATATATATATATATATATATATATATATATAATATATATATTTATATTATATATATTATATTATATATATAATATATATATATATATATATTATATATATATATAATAATATATCTATATAGTATGTATGTTCTGCGCAAATGTATTAATATATATATATATACCGTATATATATATATATATATATATAATTATAATATATATAATATATTATATATATATATATATATATATATATATATTTATATATTAATATATTATATATATCATTCTATATATATATAATATATAGCTACCGAGCTGAAACGTAGCATTAGCATCGACTCTGCAGGCGTCGAGGTTTTCATGGATTCTAACTAAAGTCTTGAACGAAATAGACCTTCTTATGGTGGACAGGGTGGTCAAAATATTTCAGAAGGAGGCAGAATGATTTAGGTGGGGACCTTAAATTAGCAATGGATTGCTGGAAGCGAACTAACACCAACACTCCTCTCACCAAGGACATCTTCCCTTTCAGCATAGGCAGAATTTGTTGAACTTGTCATAAAATATAATACACCTCT
>JABUQX010059348.1:15000-20000 GCA_015478945.1 Trachelipus rathkii | reverse complement strand
AATATATGTATATATATATATATATATATATATATTATATACTGATATTAAGATATACATATTTTACAGTTTACCACCACTCACGGGCCGAGCCCTTTTCAAGGAGGGGGCAGAAAATAAAACAAGGAAAACCCCACCCAATCCCCAGCCTAAGGCAAATCTCTCAGGTGAGCGCAGACGTGGGCTTTAAAGAGAGGAAGATTAAATACAGTTGGAAAAAACAGAAGAGGCAAGGAGTTCCACAGAACAGAAGTAGCTTGAAAGAAAGAGGCCACCACAACGAACAAGTCTGGGTTCTCAATACTCACCGCCAAAATTCTGCGAGAGCATGGCACCCCTTGTATTGCGGGGGCGACGCAATGGAGGTGGAATTACGAGCGGCCAACTCCCCTGAGCATCCTCTACCGTTGTAGTACCTATAGAAAAGAGAGATAGTGACGCCAACGTCACGTCGCAGAGATAGAGGTCAAGAGGTTGAAAGGTACCGGCGACAGTTTCAATTACTCAAGCTTTAGATCAACCCTATCTAATAGAAGGGTGGAGCCGGAACCCCCCCCCCAAATGGAGAAACAGTACTTACATAAAAAAACCAAAGGGGGGGCGAATAAGGCCCTTATTATAACTGGAGCAGCTGGTGCAGCAGGAAAAAAAATTCCCGCGAACCTTGAACAGACTCCCAGACTTTCTTTGAGGCCACCTTAGCAACCATTGAAAAATGAGGTTTCCAAGACAATTTATTATTTATGTTAAGACCAAGAATGTTATGTTATCAACAGGAGAGACGTTAGAGCCGTCGAAGGAAATAGCGGAAAGTGGGAGGTGTTTTTCAGAGGGAGATGTAGAGAAGTTGAGTGTTTAAGAGTTGAATTTTACAAGGTCGCGGTGACCCACGGAAATCCCCCCAGATCACAAGGATAGATCGGAAGCTGAAGATGAGAGGCAACTCTAGAAGCAACAGAGGGAGAGAGTCTGAAGTAAGTAGAAGAATGGAGGTTGAGTCATCGGCATAGACCGTGAACAGCAGTTGGAAAGACAGGATTGAGGAGGAGCGTTGATGAAAAAGTAGGAATAAGTTGGAGTGATAGAACGGAACCTGCGGAACACCACAATTACAGGGAAAGGAGGAGGAGGTCGCTCCATAAACGAGTGCTGAGTATAGAGGCGATCGGAAGAGAAAAACAGACAAGCAGTTAAGCAAAGAGTGGAGGAAACCCAAGGAAGGGAGCTTGGAGAGAAGAGCAGGGACGCGTGCCAAACCCGGTCAAAAGCTTTGGATATGTCAAGCGCCACCACGCAAGACGCCCCATGGTCCCTAAGGGCGGAAAGCCATAAATCAGTTAGATAGGAAAAAGTATGTCACCAGTTGACCTCCAGCGACGAAAGCCTACTGATGATCTGAAAGAAGGAAAATTGAGAACTCCGGATGATCCAGGAAATGAGAGTTAAGAATAGTTTCAAAGATGTTGGATAGAATACAAGTCAGAGCTATAGGGCGATAGTTGAATGATCAGAGTGGCTAACACTTTTTTCGGTTCGGTGGACATGTGCGCGCTTCCAGCACTGAAGGAAAAGTGTTAATATTAAGGCATAGAGAGTAGGGCAGTACTAGGAAAGGAGCTAGCTCAGAAGTATATTCACTCAAAACACGAGGTGGAATGCCATCCGGCCCACCCACGCTTTCCTGACGTTCATAGATCTCAGGGATCCCATGCACACGATCAAGTATAATCACAGGCGTTGCCATGGGAAACATGTGAGGAGAAAGAGTAAGGCAGGAGGGTGCTAGAAGCGTCATGGGTAGATTAGATGAAAAAAGGAGGCGAAGAGATTGGCTTTCAGAAGGATAGTTAGCTACAGAACCGTCTGAGCGAATAAGGGGAGGAAAGGCAGATTTACAAAGTTGTTTAGAGATGTTTTGGCAAGGGGACAGAAATTTTTATCTGTAGGAGAACCCAAGCAGGTTGTCGCACTTTCGTTTAGTGAAAGTGCGCTTAGACCCGTCGAATAGTTAATCCTGCACGATTCGGGGCAGAAATGAAAATTAAGTAAGAGTAGAATAGGAGAAATGAGAGTCTTTTCGCATGCCCGATATGCAATGTCCTTCTCTTCCTTAATGTGCGAGACAAGGCTCCATCGAACCATGGATTCTGGGGGAGAAACAAGATTTAGTTGAAGATGGAATGAACCTGCCTTCATCCTATCGCGTGATTAACGGCCCCCACCTTTTCAAGCGGCTGACCGAGGCCATCCCCGGAGTCAAAGCAGCCGGATTACATTCACCAAGACCAAGTCCAGCTTAGCCTACCAAACGAAAAAAACAACAACCCCAACCGCAATTCCCCCCAAATATATATATATAATAGGATATATATATAATATATAATATATATCTATATATATATATATAATATATATATAGTATATATATATATTATATATATATATAAATAGTGAACTATATAAATAATATATATATATATATATATATATATATATAATATAATATAATTAGGATATATATATATATATATATATGATATATATAAATCATATATAATATATACTAATATACAAATATATATATATACCGGTATATAATATACTCATATACTATATATATATATATATATATAGATACTATATATAATAATATACTTAATAATAATATAATAGTATATATAATATACTATATACATAATAGTACTATATATATTATAATATAATATATATATATTATATATATATACCTATATATATATATATTTATTATAGATATAAAATATATAAATATATTAATATATAATATTATAATATTATATGTTTACTATATATATATATATATAATATATATACATAATATATATATATATATATATATTATATATATCATATATATATATATATATATAAATATATAAATATATATAATATATATAATATATATAATATATATTATATATATATATATATAAACGATTCTGTTTAATCTCTCCTTTTGGGCCTCGAACTCGAGCCCTAGCTGTTGTTATAACAACAGGAGGACTCGAGTTAGAGCCCAAAAGGACGAGATTAAAATGCAATCTATTATATTTTGGCAGAACTATGAGAGTTTTAGCAGTATAAAAGACTGATTATTTATATCGTTCTCTCTCTGCAGGGACCCGAGTGTGAGGGCGGGGAGCCTCTGGGAGGTAAGTATTGTCCAAGGTTTCCTTTTAGCTCATCGTGGTTCCAGTGGTTAAAACACTGTGCTATAAAAAAGCGAGGGCTCGAGTTAAAACCCAAAAGGAAACTTTACATTATAAAGGACTTATACCTGACAAGGAACTTTTTGAATTGGTAAAAATGACAGTTATAGAAAGACAAGATTTTCAGGAGTACTATAATAGCTTCGAGGACCATTTAAACCGTAATCGCGGACAACATTTAAATGAGAAAATCTTTAAAAAGTAAATGCCTACATGTCTTTCACTCAACATAACTTTTCACCATCAAACTTCAAACGCTAGCGTTATCTTTCCATCCAACGTACAAAAAAAACTCCAAATAAAATCCCCTAAGATATAGTATTTATATATAATATATATATATAATATAAATACCTATATATATATATATATATATATATTATATATATATATATATATAATATCACTAGATACATTAATTACAAAAAACAAACTGACATCCTTTTCTTACTATCATCGAGGTACATAAAAGAGGTTTCAGGCGTATTACATTGAGCTTAAGTATATTCAAGCAAGAAACATCCTAAAAAAATATAATTCTTATTCAGCAAAAATAGGATCAAAACGCATCACATACGCTAGGCGCGAAGAGAGAAACGAGAAGAAAAGTTGATTAGGAGAGAGGAGAGATGTAGACCCACAGAGGTAGAGAGAGCAGTGAGAGAGAGAAGAGAGAGAGAGAGAGGAGACCGAGAGAGAGCCATTTGCACTCAACGTATGTGTCGCTAGGAAAGATCGAGAATAAAAGATTTTGAGGCCAGAAAGGATAAGCCCTTTGGAAAAGGATTTGTTTCTCGTATAAGCAAAACAAAAGTTTTTTTTTATATATACGAGAATATTACACCGTATACTATATATATATATATATATAATATATACAATATATATATATATATATATATATATAATATATATATATATATATATATATATATATATATATATATATATATATATATATATATATATATTATAGTTAATATATATATAATAGATATTTCCATTCCTCCGTAGGCGTATGCACTGTCAAGCTGATTGCACAGAAGCTCCTAGATCGCCGTTCGCAGCATCGAGTCATTTTATCCCCCTTCCAACTCCTCCATGGTCATCCCCTTCCTCTCCACCGCTCTCTCAACATCATCCCTCCACCTCAGCCTCGGCCTCCCCACTCCTCTCCTTCTCTCCGGCTGCTATTTATAATATCTTTTCGCACACCTATTTGCTTCCGTCCCCCTCACATGTCCGAACCATCTCATCTGCTCTCTCTCACTAGTTTCCAATATACTCTCCACTTCCAACACCGTCATACCGTCATCATCCCTCCTCATCATTTCTTTCTCCTATCCAATCTTGTCACCCCCATAATCAATCCTAATACTTTCATTTCCCATGCCTGTACTTTACTTTTAGCTTTTGTATTAAGTGTCCAAGCCTCATGTCCATATGTTAATTATGGGCCTCCAACAAATGGTTCGTACTATATTATATGTTGAATTTTCCTCGTTATTTACGATCTTGAACAGAAGGGTAAAACCGACGCAAATGTCCCATTAAACTTTCCAATTCTATGGTTCAACTCCTGGAACATATCATTTCTTACTCCACTATACACTCACTCCTAAATATTCAAACTGTTCCGTCTGTTTCAGTTCTTCTCCCTCCAATACTATATTCAACTCCTCCCCTTGCTTCCTACTCATAATCATAATTCCGTCTTCCCCTTTGATTCCATCCTCTCTCAAATAGACCTCG
>JABUQX010059348.1:5000-7500 GCA_015478945.1 Trachelipus rathkii | reverse complement strand
AGAAAACGAAAAAGGCGGGCGGGGGGCGGGCGGGGCGGGAGGGGGTGGAGGGGATGAAAAAAGAAAAAGAAAAAGAAAAAGAAAAAAGAAAAAGAAAGAAAAGATAAGAATAAGAATAATAATAATAATAATAATATAATAATAATAATAATAAAATAATAATAATAATAATAATAATAATAATAATAATAATAATAATAATAATAATAATAATAATAATAATAATAATAATAATAATAATAATAATAATAATAAAAAATAATAATAATAATTAATAATAATAATAAATTAATCAATAATAATTAATATATAATAATAATTAATAATAAAATATAATAATCAATAATAATAATAAATATTTATAATAATAATAATAATAATAATAATAATCAATTATAATTATAATTTATAATTATAATTATAATAAATTATAATTATAATTATTAATTATAATTATAATTTTAAGAATGATAGTTAATAATAATAATAATAATAATATAAAATAATTAATAATAATAATAATAATAATGATATAATAATAATATAATAATATAATAAATTAATATAATTAATAATAATAATAAGAATAATGAAATTATTATTTTTTGAAATAACAATTATAAATTTATAATAATTAATAATAAATCTATAATAAAATTATAATTATAATTATAATTATAATTATAAGTATAATTATTTTTTTTTAATTATAGTTATATCTATAATCTATTATATTATAATTATAATTAAAATATAATTATAATTATAATTTATAATAATAATAATAAATAATTAATAATAATAATAAATAATAAAAATAATAATCAATAATAATAATAATAATAATAATAATAATAATAATAATAATAATAATAATAATAATAATAATAATAATAATAATAATAATAATAATAATAATAATATTAATACTTGCAAGATTATTCCATGTTGTACATTTTCAAGGATATTACTTTTTTTTTTTTTTTTTTTTTTTTTTACAGTTGTCACCACCACTCACGGGCGGAGCCCTATTCAAGGAGGGGGTGTTACACGTCTCAGAAGCTCACCAACTAACGCAAATTACGCAAATGAGCACAGACGCAAGCTTTGAAGTGAGGAAGATTAAATTCAGCAGGAAACACAGAAAATGGAATAGAATTCCACAGAACAGAGGTGGCAGGAAAGAAGGAAGCACCGCAGCAAACTAGCCTGGGGTTACCAATATCCACACAAAACTCATGCGCAGACACAGCACACCTTGTGCTACGCGGGTGTCGTAAAGGTGGTGTTACGCGAGTGACAAGTTCCCTCGAGCACCTGCCGCTGCGGTACCTATAGAAAAGAGATAGAGCACCAACATCGCGCCGCAAAGATAGAGGGTCAAGTGAAGTGGAAAGTACCGTACAGTTTATAAGTCTTTTGGCCTTTAACTCGACCCTGTCCAAACAACGAAGATAAAATTAAAATTAAAATAATACAATTATTACAAATATAAAAAGTAAAATTAAATCTACAATTTAAAATATAATAAAATCGAATATGAAGTTTTTAATTTGGATTGTGTCTTTTTCTTTTTTTTCTTCTTAAGTAAAAATGTTAAGGTTATCGGACATTTCGTTATATTTTATATCAATGTATGGTCTATGTTTAAGATCAGAAAATTCACTTTATATGTAAAGTCTTAAAATAATTCACTATTTCAATGTTGTGTGATTCTGTAAGTTCTATACCTGCATATGTTGTTTTATCCTACTTTCTAACTTAGTCTGAACTTGCTTTGCAACATACGCTGCCAAAGTGTATTCTTCGTATGACCAATGTAAGTGTCGCTGCATCCACTTTCATTGCAAGATGGTATACGACGTTGGTACACTTGCCACTAGATGATACACCAGCAGCACTAAAATAAGAAGATAATTTGCAGGCTTAATATATATAGGGATTATTATATAGCTTATTATATTCTTATAGTGATGGTTTCATTATTTTTGCCTTTAATGTTAATTTAAAATAATTTTTACTTTTGTTTCCTCTTCATTTATTGGACCAAACACTTTTCTTTTATAATAGAATATCAAATTATTATTATTATTTTGTTTGTCTTAAGGATCAGGCAATATATTTAATGTGTTTTTCTTGGATTTTGTCTATTGAATTTTGAGGAAAATCATTATTATGTAATATTTTATACATATTTGATTTATTTCTTTTTCAATGAACTCTCAATTAGGTGTTATTTTGTGAGCCCTCTTTTAATATAATATGATATAATATAAGTGGTTTTATTGTAGATATTTTATTGGCAAAAGGTGTGTGTGAATCGAAATTCATAAAGACTTTCTTATCGGTAACTTAAACGTCTCTTTAAATTGAGCCATCGTTGTTAATTTTCATTTGTACATCAAAGCAACTAAAATTAATTTTTAAATGTAAACCAAAAAATAAAGAAATATGGCGTATTTAAAAGAAATTTACTATAAATATACTGATAAGGAAGTCT
>JABUQX010059347.1:0-2500 GCA_015478945.1 Trachelipus rathkii | reverse complement strand
CGTGCAGCATACTCTAATGCAGTGCGGTGCCCAAAATTCCGGTGCTCAGCCAACTATATATATAAGAATGAGAATAAGGGGAATCTGCTTAGAATAATGAATAGGGATGGTGCTTTTGTAACTGATGAAATGGATGTGAGGGCGAGTGTGGAAAGAACACTCGAAAATCTGGCAACAGATATTAACAGTAATAATGAGGTGTTAGTGAATGTGTGCGGTTTGATGGTGCAAGAAGGAATAGGTAATTTTGGGGAGAGGTTATTATAAGGAGGAGGTAATGGGTAGGTGAGAAAGTTGAAGAATGGTAAAAATCTGCAGGTATAGATGAATTACTAGTGAATTGATCAAGAGCGGAGGCGAGATGGTGATTGATTGGATTTGGAAGTTGTGTAATAAAAGGCGTTTATTGGAGGGTATAGTTCCAAGGGATAGGAGGAGAGCGGTAATAGTACCCTTGTTTATAAGGGTAAGGGAGAAAGGGGAACTGTAGAAATTATAGGGAATAAGTTATTGAGTGTTGTAGGGAAGGTATATGCTGGTAATTTTGGTCGAAAAGAGTGCGTCGAGTGACTGAGGGACTGATTGGTGAGAACAGGTGCGTTTTAGGGTGGTAGGGATGTTGTGGATCAAATCTTTACATTGAACACAAATGATTGAGAAATGAGGAGAAGCCCGAAAATAAATTAATAATTTAAGGTTTTTATGGATTTGCAACAGGACGTATAGTAGAGTTAATATGGGAAGCGTTAAATGAGCAGGTTTAGTGATATATGGTGTTGGTGGTAGGCTTCTGAATGACATCAAAAGTATTATGACGATAGTGAAGTGTGTAAGAATAAATGTGTCAAATGGTGATTGGTTTAGCGAATTAATAGCGAGTAAACGACAGGGTTTTTGTTATGTCTCTTGGTTATTCAATTTTGTATATGGATGGGGTTATGAAAAGAATTGAGGTGGGGATGGCAGGAAATGGGTGTTAGAATGATGGAGAATGGAGTTGAGTGGAGGTGCTCCTACCTATTATATGCGATGATTTGGTTCTGTGTGGCGAAATCTGAAGAAGTTTGAGAGGATTGAATAAGAGAGATTTGGCAGGGTGTGTGAAAGGAGGGGCTTGAAGTAAACGTGGATAAGAGAAGGTATTGGTTGTGAGTGAGGACAGACTAGGCCTCAGTGTGAAGTTATGTTAGAATGGTGAGCAGCTGAAACAAGTGTCCTGAGTTTAAATATTTAGGGTATATGTTGGATGAGAAGGGAACGGAATGATGCAGAGTGTAAGTAGGAAAGTTGTGAATGGCCTAGGAAGGTGGCTGTGGCAATTAAAATCGTTGGTGAATGTAAAGAGGGAATGTCTTGAGTGTGCTAGGGTCTTACCTGAGGGTATGTTGTTACCTGTGTTACTGTATGGTAGTGAGACTATGTCTGGAATAAAAAAAAAGGTAAAAATAGATCTAAAGTTCAATGTGTTCAGATGGACAATCTTAGGGGGTGTGCTAGGTGTGAGAAGAATTGATAAAGAGAGGAATGAACGTATTAAGAGTTGTGTGGTGTGTGAGAAAGGGGTAAATGAAGAGAATAAATGAAGTATGTGAGATGGTTTGGTCATGTGAAAGGATGAATGATGATAGTAGGTTGGTTAAGCGGGTGTATAGTGGTGAGTGTGTGGAACCGACCGGCTGGAGACCGAAGAGAAAGTGGATTGAGTCAGTAATCGAATGTCTGAAGGAGAGAAATGTGAGTTTTGGCAGAGAGAGCCGAGAATAAAGGTGCATGATAGAGAGAATGGCGGGGTTTTTATGGGGGCATGGTTTGTGGCCACTGGGCCAGGGGATGAACCCTTACATTAACGATTTACCATAGTGAGGGTCCGTCGGGCGGTCCCATGATGCTCTACGGCTGGAGTTTTTCTGTCTGTGACGTAGCTCTCACTACATTAATGGTTACAGAGGGGGCGGTAAGGCGGGCTTTCTTTTCGACGTTTTGTTCATGTTCTCCTACTGCTTTTCTTTTGCCGATGCTTGTACAAGACACTACCCCCCAATCTGGGGGCAAACGAGGAAGTGAAGAAAGAAAAGAAAGAAAGGATATATACATATAATATATATAATAAATTATATATATTATATGATATATATTATATTATATATATATAATATTAATATATATTATATATAATATATATAATAATATATATGTCTACATTCATATTTGGAAAGGAATTCTCTTTTTGAATCTCAGACAGTGAAAGTGAGGATGACGTGGAATATGACTCTGTAGAGAGTGATGGATTTGTTAGTAAAATAGCGGAATGTTTTGTAAATATGGAACAAAAATAAAAAAAAAGTTAGTTCTTGCTCCAAGAAAAATTAGAAATATGGTTGAGATTGATGACGATAAAGATTGTGCAAGTACCTCATCACTTCATAGGTTGCTTGATCCTGCAATCCCTTCAAATGAAAATGTGTCGACTGCCTTATTAGAAACACCTAAATCGGAAAAT
>JABUQX010059346.1:22500-33839 GCA_015478945.1 Trachelipus rathkii | reverse complement strand
TCCAAGTTGATATTCAACTCTTGAAAATAAATACATGATTCCGTTATTAATTAAATTTATATATAATTCTTTTCCTGATCCAGTTCCAGTTCCAGGTTGATCTTTTTCAAATGTTGATCCATCTTCCTTTTTTAAAGATCCCTCGATATAAATATAACTTCTAGAAGGTAGTAAAAATTCATCCTGATTTTGAACTGATATTCTTATATCACTAGGTGTATTTAAATCAACTCCTGAATAAGGTTCATATTCTTGATATTCAAATCTTTTAATTGAGTCATCTATTTCTGATGATTCCATTCCAATTTAAATTATACTCCATTTATTATAGAGAAAAAAAGTTTATGTTGATTTTAAATGTAATCGAATAGTTATTTCTTCTCCTCGAAGATTTAACGGTTTATGATATTGATCAGTAAGCCAAATATGAATTAAATTAACAGTTGGAATTGTTATCGGTAGATATACTACTGTATTAGGTCTCTCATTTATTTTATAACCGGGAGGAACATCGGGAAAGAAACTATACAAAATTGGTTTTTGATGTCCATTAAGATAAGAACCTTCTATAATATCACAATTAACTAAGATAGAATTTACTGGTGAAATATTAACAATGTTTTCACTTTCATGTTTTCCAATGCCTTCAATAGCATCCCTACTAAATCCTAAAAGATTTTTAAATGACTTTTCATTGAAATATATAATAAAATTAGCCTTCCTAACATGAATATTACATTTCATAGTTATGTGGTTTGCTTCAATACTGAATGCTTCTGAATGCTTATTTTTAACAAGATGTTCTTGAATGTAATTATTAATCGCTTTGATTTCATAAGCTCCTGATTGGAAATTATATTCATATGCAAATTTATTATTTGATTCATCAATATTTGGTACTGAATTATACGTATTTATATTTAATAACGCTATTTCATGTGTTTTACCCTTTTCTAATTTTAAAGAAGGGTAAAAATTATATTTGAAATCAGATGTATTACTAGATAACACAATACTCATTTATTATAGAGAAAAAAGTTATTTAAAGAATTTATTTTATCTGTATCAAATATACCTAATCTTAACAGTTCATCATTAATAGCTTGTAACTCATTAAATGCATTAGTATTACCCGATTGAATTTCTGAAAATAATATTCTATGTTTATTAACAAGCTCATTAGGATCTGAAGGTAAAAATTTAAATCCCGTACCTGATATTTCAGGTACGTCTCCTACACTAGTTCTTCGAGGAGTATCTCCAACACTGCTTCTTCTTGGTGTTCTTACTTTCTGACGTAATTCTGATTTTAATTCATCAAGCAATTTATATTCATTATATATTGGTTTAATAAACAAATCATATTTGTTACCTCTATTCGCTTTAACAGTAGTTCCATCATATCTTACATGCATGTGTATGTAACATTATTTTCTGTATATTATTATAGTCATTTACGGAAACTTCTCCAGGATTTTTTAAGGTTAGAAGTTTCCATAGACCTTCAGTACCGATGTATTGGGTTTTATCAATAATTAAATTATTACCATCAATTTTAACTGTTGTGTTACCTAATTTAAAATCATCACCTCCTTCAGTCATTTTAATACCGAATGCGTTGTCATATTTATTAGGATAATAAATTACTTGCATATATTTTCTAGCTATTTTTCCTAACTTTGTAAATTTATATTTAGGAGAGCTAGGCGATGCTGATACTTCTTCAATAGCTAAAGGAACTTGACGTGAAGTAAGAGCTGGTAGTGTTGGTTGAGTTTGAAGTATTTCTTTTTGATGCACAGTTATATCCTTAATCGGCTCAATTAATGGTTGTAGTAGTTTAATATTTTCTTGATAGATATCTTGTTCACCTAATTTTTCGTTTAAAAATCTTTTCTGAAGTTTCTTTCTAATATTTACTAAATCAGATTTTTCTTTAATATTAACATATGCCCATCAAACATCAAACAGCTAAACATCTAACATCAAACAGCTAAACATCTAACATCAAACAGCTAAACATCAAACCGTTTCGTGTTCCGTTTTACATAGGATATCTGTTTCATAAAGCCGTTTAACTGTTTGATGTTTAACTGTTTGATGTTTGATGTTTAGCTGTTTGATGTTAGATGTTTAGCTGTTTGATGTTTCCTTTAAGTCTTTTTCATTTATTCCAAGATGTGTATTGTATCCTTTTAACCTGGAACTTTATTCTTTTAATATTTTTTCAACCTCGTATAATTCACTTTCATATTTCACCATTTCTTGTTCATAAAAACTTCCAATAATCTCTTCATCACTCATGTCTCTTATTTTATAAGTTATAGGATTTTTTTTCAATACTTCAGATATAATAAATATTTCTTCTGTAAAGTTTGGAAGATAACCTTTTCTAAAATCTTTATATTTTCTGCTGATTCTTACTCTATCACCAAGGTTAAATTTTGGTTTCCTAAGTTTTGACTTAGTAGGAGGAAATAAATTTTCATACACAACTTTACTATTCTTCTCAAGAGATCCTTGTTCAGGAGTCATTTTAATACTTCTATGAGAACTTGTATTATAATTTTTACTAAATCAGAGAGAATAACAATCCATTTCTTTGTTTTGTTTTCTGTAAAATATTTCCACATTTTAGATTTTAAAGTTCTGTTAAATCTTTCTACTACTTGAGCTTTCGTTTCATTCTCTGTAGTGAACCAATGTATTCTATGTTTTCTAAATAGTTCTTGAGTTGGTTTATTTATGAATTCGAGTCCTTTATCCGTATGTATTTTTCAAGGAATTATTTCCTTAAATATATTTTGAAACGCCTCTGCGATATCATTTCCAGTTTTCTTTTTAATAGGAGTAGCCCAAGCGTATTTACTGAATATATCTATAACTGTTGAATTACGTAATTTATATTTTTTATTCTGGGATTTATATTTTTGCATGTCTACTAAATCAGCTTGCCATTGATCATCAACACTAGAGACCATCACTCTTCTCGTTGAAAATTTGTCTTATAGGTTTATGCAATGTGGAAACGTTTTGATGATCTAACTAGTCCTTAACTATCTTAGAAGATAATCCACTTTTTCGTACTAAATCATTGATTCCTGAGTATCCAGTTTTAGGATTATAATATAATTCTCTCAATTTTTCAGAGCCCGATTTCTCGAGCTCTTACCCCGTTTTTTTTTTTGATGATAAACCCTTATTCCGAATCTTGATTTCATTCCCATAACTCCTGTGACTAATCTCGCGTCTTTTCTAACGTACTCTGGTTCATTAGGATCTAACGCAATTTCACTCGCTTGTTTTGCTAATAAATCATCTGCCGCATTTCTCTCTTTCTTATTTTTATGTTTCAAATAATTTATATCATGTTGTTTACAGGCCTTATCTAAACTATTAACACCATTATATCCTTCTTTTAATCTTTTGTGTACTTTCGTACCTGGACCGCAATATGAATATTTTCCTGTATTCCTGAACGATCCGTTTTCAATATTTTCCGATGGAACATTATTAGGTAAATTTAAATGCATTTCTGGTAAAGGAAGTTTCTTCAACGCTGAATTTAACAATCCTAAACCAGTTTTCGTCTTTAAAAATAATTTCAATTCATTAATATATTTTTGATTTTCAAGGGTTAAGATTATTGAATTTTTCTCAATGAAATTTTCTTTATGAACTTTTCGAGTTGTATTGTAAATATACATTTATTTAAGAGGAAAAAACTTTTTAGGTACATATATAGTCAAAATTAGCTTGATATCTTCCTTCTCCTGGTGGTAATTTTTTATTTATAACAATGTAACCAAATGGTTCTTTCCAAACAGTTTCGCAATAATTACGAAATTCTTCCCACGTCATATCTTTTGAAATGAAATCATTAAAAATATTAACTAAATCTTTTATAGGCAATGAGAACAATATAAACACATTAGCATTGGATCGTATTGTTTGACGAGGAAGTTTAAAATAGTTTTGACTAATATAAATAGAGCTTGTATTATTATGTCTTCCTCTCGTATAATAATCTTCAGCTTTACTTTGATTTGAATCATTCATTATATCATCAAATACAAATAAATTTTTCTTCTTGTTGTTAACATCCTTCGGGTCTAGAATTTCGGAAGAATCTTCATAATATTCTACCTTATATTTTGATTTTTTATTCTTTTTAGGTAGATTTCTAATAAATGAATCGATATCACCCCCTCCTTTCTCCAATAATTCAAGAACTTCGTTTTTACTATATCCTTTATCAAATCCTGATTTTATTAATTTATATTCTGGCTGGTGTAAAGACTTTCCAAAAACAAATAAATTATTATAATCTAACCACTTATCCATAAGTAACATTCTTAGTAGTAAATTCGTTTTACCGCATCCAGACTCTCCAATAATTATAGCTCTACAGTTAGGAGATGGTAATAAGAAATGATGTTCTTGATTATTTCTGCTATTCTCATCTTTCCACTGGATAGAAATGTTTTCCATTATTTATTATAAAGAAAAAATAATTGTATTCGTTTGAAATTTTTTGAAGGGGGCGGTGAAATACCGCCCCCTTCAAATATATTTTTATGTATAAAATAATATTATGATAATCTCAAAGGACCCCCTGAAACGGGGGGCATACAAATTTATTTCGTTTGTAATTTATTCGAAAAAAAGGGGGTGGCGTTTCGCCACACCCTTTTGTAATGTTATATAAAAAAAATATATTTTTTTATAATCTGTTTGCGTGGTGCCTCAAGGCACCACGCAAACTATTTTTTATAATCTGCTTGTGTGGTACCTCAAGGCACCACACAAACTATTTTTTTTAATTATATTTTAGCGCACTGCCTCAAGGCAGTGCGGTAAATAAAATTATATAATTTTATATTTTTTTTTAATTTTATTTTAGCGCACTGCCTTGAGACAGTGCGCTAAATAAAATTATATAATTTTATATATTTTTTAAATTACTACCATATATCCTTAAGGATATATGGTAAATTTTTTAAATTTTTAAATAACTTTTATAATTTGTTTTAGTTTCTTAAGAATTATTTAAAAACATATATTTTTTTTAATCTTGTTTAATATTATAGATACAGCCCCCCGCCTTGAGGCGGGGGGCTATGCATAATATATATTTAAAAACATATTTTTTTTTTGGCGTTTGTCCTTAAGAACACGCGCTAAATTATATATCTTTAATTTTTTTAAAATATGACACGGGTCCTCGAGGACCCGCGTCAATCGTATATTATTATTTTTTTTAAAGTTGGTGTGGGTCCTTGAGGACCCACACAAAACTATATTTTTTTTAAAAAAAAGGGGGCCACGTTTCGGGGCCTCCTTTGAATATATTTTTTTCCTTAACTCTAACTTACAACTAACATGCAATATTTTTATATTTTTTAAATTTTTCCTTAACTCTAACTTACAACTAACATGCAATATTTTTTTTATATTTTTTTAAAATTTTTCCTTAACTCTAACATACAATTAAAATGTAATCTATTGTTGGCGCCAACTAACTTATTCTATAATGTCCTAAAGCTAATGTGTTTATATTATTTTCTAATATATATCGTTTATCATCATTTCTCGATAATGCTATTTTATTTACTTGTGTAGTATACAAATCATGTTTTTTTACTTCGTATTAAATTTAGTTTCCTATATAGAGTTTCTTCCATAAATAATACTTTTTTATAGTCATCAATGTTAATCGTTTGATTGATAACGCTTTTCTTTACTCCCTTAGCTTTTTTAATTTCTTTATTTTCTAATGTTTTATAAGCATATAATTTTGCTCTTAGTCCTACAAATTCTGTTATCAGTTTTCCAGCTGTTTCATCTTTCATTTTACCCAATACCTTTTTATTTTTTTCTGAATATAATTTATGCTCTTTTGGATAATCAGATGTATCGAACAGTTTTATATTCCTTTTCATATCTTTATATATATATCATTCGTTTCTACATAATAGCATAATGAATCTGTATCTGTAAACAATAATTTTGCTTTTTCATTATATTTAATTTTTATATGATTGTAATGAAAGTCATACATTAAAGTTTTACTTAACTCTAAAATAGACATTCCTACATAGATAGGTTTATCAAATCTTAGTTTAGTTTTTTTCATATGACAAGCTATTAAATTTTCTGAGAATATTTTAAACGATTCAAAATTTGGTTTATTTACTAATTTTTGAGCTTGCTCTTCATTTTTAACTAATCGTACATCAACTCTATTTCTTATGTTTTCCATCGTTTTACCAAACACCGAGTTGTTCATTAATTTATAGAAATCTTTTTCAAATTCATTCTTCGCTTCCTTTCTCTTTCTCGTGTTAAGATCAAATTGTTATGTAAATTGTGTAGTTCTTTAGGATATTCCAAATCAACTTCTAAAATATATCCTTTTTTAGATTCATCACTGATATCCAAAATATTAAAATCATTAATGTTTTTCATCCATTTAAATTTTCCCGTAGGCAAATACTGAGACATTGCCCAACCATACAAATTATTGGCATCTAAATAAGTGATATAACTATGCGGTTTATTTTTATCATAACTTTCTTGAATATATGGATTATTAGCTTTCGCATATCTATGTGTTATAGTACTGATTCCTCCTCTAATCCCCTTTTCTATCATTAACAACATATCCGGATCTTTTAATAAATCTAATTTTACTTTCGTTTCTTTTAATAATGCATCCCAAGATAACCCTGGAGATGTAAAATAACGTGCTGGATCTAATTTATAAGTATCTAAACAAGTTGTTCTAAAATTTTCAAACACATCCGCTAATAATAATGTATCAGATTGTAAGTATAACATATGGTAATCTTTAAATGTTTTACAATTAAATTTTGTCCAGATAGTCTGCGCATGTTTGTAGTCCTCGTTTGTTTATGTCTTAATTATTCAAAAATATTATAAAATTTCTCTTTTTAGACAATTTTTCATGTTTAAATTTTGCTATATCATCCATCCAATCGTATGGATAAATGGCCTTTACGCTTTAGTAGCTTGAAACTGTTCATCTTGATAATATTTTTAAATTCTTGTAAATTTCATTTTCGTAAAGGTTGATGCCGTTAGCTAGGCGATGACCATAAATCTTAAAACTTCGAGGAATCTCAACTCATGGCTTGTTGAGGATTGTTCCCCTCTCATCCAACTTTTTATAAAACTGACTGAAACTTATATAAGTTTCAGCCAGTTTATAAAAGTTGATGAAGGAACCATCGGTACGTCCAAATTCTTTAACGAATAAATGAGCATCGTATTTGGAGACGTTATGCCATAAATTATTGGTAATAAACTTTAGGATTTCGAAATTTGTAAATCTGCAACCTTCGTGCAGGTCTTCTATATTCTCTGTTAAATGATTATGGTCGACTTCTTAAAAACGTTTTTGTATATCTCTCTCTTTTACATAACATAACAACGGTTTGCATGTTCGGGATTTAATTTTTTCTTCTCTGGAGTCAAATTCATGCGTCTGTTTTTTCCAATAATTCATAAATTCTTCTTTGATGCTGAAATTAAATATTCTACAACGTTTTAGAACGTGGTATCCCTTCATAAATCGAGCTCGGTTGCAATATTTCAATCTACTCGCATTTCGTCTATAACAACACGCAATGTTTGGTTGATGGTCTGTAGGTTAAGGTGATTAAGAGTTCTTTAGGACTGGTTTGACTCGTTATAGTATCTTATTGAACGCTGCTTTCAAAATCTGCATAGTATAACAGAATGGATGTCTGAATTGTTTATTAATACAGTTTAAACTTAGAACTTGACCTCCGTGATAATTCTCATTCTTTACCGGTTATGAATCACTACATTTCTGGCTAGATGATTATGCTACTAATTCTTTTTTTATAAAAAACTATCGTTAACAGAATCGACATGGATGAAGTTTTCCTCTTTATGTTTTTTTAGCTTATGAATGGACTCAAATGTTTCATCAGTATATTAATGCGATATTTTTATTATTCTGATAATAAAGTAAATAACATTTGTTTAGTTATTCTCCAACTTTTGTTAATTCTAAGGATTATTAATATTCTCATTTCTCAACTGACAAATCCGTCTTTGGTTCTCAAATTTACTAATCTGTTTTAATTGAACTGGGAATTCTATTCCTTTCCAATTATAATTTTTAGATACTTCTTTTATTCTTGTTGATAATCTATGTGGATGACCTTCATCTAAACAATCAGATCTTGCTATGCACCATTTGAAACATTCATTATCATTTTTATTTTGAATATTAATCAATCCAAATTTTGGGTTCTTATATTTTGATGGAGTTTCAATATATGAAGAAGCTCTTAATGGTTTATATTTCTGCCTATCTTTATTTCAAAAATCTAAAAGTTTATGATAACCCATCCTGATCCGTTACTTTTGTAAATTGCACAATTTTTTCTTCAATAATTACTTAATTCAATAACCATGCAAATAGTATCTTTCTATTTGAGAATTGTTTTTGATACTGACATGGAACCACTTATTTAAAACCAATCATGAATCGTTCTCTTTCTTCCATAGGTAATATTTATAAAATTCAACAAAAAATAGAGAGACTCAGTTTTTAAATTTCTTCCCAATTTGCCTCTTTCAATTTTTGTCAATTTTTATCATATTATTTAATTTACACCTCGAAGCAGATTGATTGTTTTATATTGTATAACAATATGCTTTAAAATTACCTTGAATTCCTTCGCAATAATTTTTATAATCACATTAGCCATCTAAGATTTTTTGATGAATTTTACTTTCTGGTCGTGAATTTTATGTTTAGAACTCTTTTATTACCATTATGGAGCCATCAATTTTCGTGTTACCATCAAAATAATTCAAATTAAGCAATGATTGATTTGTATTTTTCACATGTTTATTACTTCTTATATGAATATTTTAAAATTTTTAATCTTAGTATTAGAAATTTGAACACAATTACTAATTTATTATTAGAATTTTTTATTATATGAAATTTTGGATTTCTGCGCTGCATTCTCAGATCTTACCATTTTATCTATAGATTATTTTACTTATAAGTCAATTTTTGGATTTCTTGATACCGGCGTCAGTGTCAGATCCGTCTATACGATACATTGATTTTTGTTATTATAGAGTTCAATCCTAGGACGTGGCTGAAACTTTCTAAGATTTTTACCATTTTACTATAGACTTTTTTTATTAGAAGCTAATTTGGATTTGCCTCATTCTCAAGATCTTATCATTTTTGTAAAGATTTTTTTATTATAAGTCAATTTTGGAATATTTCCTATATCCTTGAATCTGGAAATTTTTTGTTGTTCTGATCTTCAGCTTTACGGTGGCTAATTTTTCTTCTAAAATTTTTGATCCACCATTATCAACGCTCTTTATCTAAAATTATAGAAGTTAGCTCATCGTTTATTCTATCATAATTATCCATCTCGAAAATATCATTATTTTGTGAAAAGGTGACTTTCTTTTTATTTTTGTTCATTTCTAATTTCCTTATTTATTATAGAAGAAATAAAAAAATATTATATTTTCCTAAAACTCATCGAGTTCTTCAATTTTGCTCTCATGTAAATTTTCTCTATCTTTTATATTTTTTAAAATTATCTTTAATAATTATTTTATAATAAAGCTACCTTAAAAATAATATCAAATTCGAGTTCCTCGTACTCGAAAACTTATATATCAATATCTCACTTATCTTTCTATGTTAAATAGAGCCAAATATTTAGCATTTAAAATTTTTAAAATATGAAAAAATCATTTAACATCCGTGGATTTTTATAAAAAAAATTTTTTTATGAACTTCTGTTTTTCAAAAATAAAAAGTCCTAGAAATGATAACCTTCTAATTAATATATTTAAATGAAACTTGGTATATGATATTATTTTAATGAAACCTATAATTTTGATTTCTTTTTAATTTTATATTATTATTATTATTTTTATTATTTTTATTATTATTATTATTATTATTATTATTATTATTATTATTATTATTATTATTATTATTATTATTATTATTATATCATATTATTATTATTATTAGCCAAAGCGAGGTCCTCTAGTTTTCCGCTCAAGAGCGGAAAAAATTCTCTTACAACACATCTTTAAATTAAAAAACCTTCCCTCCATCAAGATTTGAACCAGAGACTTTATTCTCTTATTCAACGCTCTATCCACTCGGCTATAGAGGCACTAAGAAGGAAGTGCTTGGAACTTCTACTGTTTTTAAAATATTCTATTTTTTAATTTTTTTAAAATAGTTCCTTTAATATTCATTTTAGGAGTAAAACACATAGAAGCAAATGTACTTATTTTGCAATTTTCTATAAAATTGTTTCTATAAAAATTTCTACAGGGTGGCTATTTATTAATGTATATCCTCATAACTTTTCAAATATTATTTTTTATGAAAAATTTACATAAGAGTAAAATTAAAGATTCCTTTGACTATCTATAAAATTTTCCTTTAAATTTTATGGCAGATTAGCAGGCAAACTGCTCAGAGACCAAAGTGACGGAGCACCTGGTAGCAAAATGAAAAAAAAAATATACATCACATCTTCAACGACCAAAATATCTTTCCAACTTCACTCCCGTAAACAAACCTTTACAAGTAGTATGTAAAACGGGGAGCGAAGCGTCTTCCGGGACATCTCCGAGTGAAATGAGGGGGTGGGCTTCGTAACAAAATTAAAAAATAAAACCTTTTTTAAAGTCACGCGTTTTAAGTCAACGTATATCTTCAATATTTTTTAAGAGTGTGTAACGACGTATTATCTGCGATTTTTTTAAGGGCGCTTTAATCGACGTTAATATCTTTCGATTTTTAAAGGGGTGGCCCGGTAGCCTCGTTTTGCTATACTACTTATATATTATATATATATATATTATATATTATATATATATAATATATATATATATATATATTATATATATATATATATATATATATTTATATATATATATATATATATACTATATATATATATATATATATATATATATATATATATATAATATATATATATTATATATATATATATATTGATTTATATATATTATATATAATATATTATAATTATATATAATGATATATATAATACTATACTATATATATATCATATATATATATATACTTTATATACTTTATATATATATTATATATTATATATAATATATATATATTATATAAACCTATATATATTATATATATAGTATATATAATATATAATATTATATTATATATATATATACAGATAAGAGAGCGTATAAGACACGATACTCAGTTGGTTTGTTGTTGCCTTATGGCG
>JABUQX010059346.1:5000-7500 GCA_015478945.1 Trachelipus rathkii | reverse complement strand
GGAAGACAGCTGCAGGAGATCGTGATGGAAAAGCAGAATAAAGTTGGAGATAAACAGAACTTTGGCGGAACACCACAATTAACAGGAATGGAGGAAGAAGAGGTCGCTCCATCAACGATTGCTGATATAGAGCGATCGGAGAGAAAACTTAGACAAGAGTAAGCCAAAAGTGAAGGAGGAAACCCGAATGAAAGGAGCTTAGAGCAGCAGTGACGCGTGCCAAACCCGGTCTCAAAGCTTTGGATATGTCAAGCGCCACCACGCAAGACTCCCCATGGTCCCTAAGGGAGAAACCATAAATCAGTTAGATAGAAAGTATGCAAGCCATGTGACCTCGAGCGACGAAAAGCCATACTATGTCTGAAAGAAGGGAATGATCCAAGGAATATGGAGAGTTAAGAAGATTACAAAGATTTTAGAGAGAATACGCAAGTGAGAGCTATAGGGCGATAGTTTAGAAGATCAGAGATGCTGACCTTTTTCGGATCGGTTGGACAGTTGCGCGTTTCCAAGCACTGAGGAAAAGTTTAGTATTAAGACATAGAAGAGTAAGTTGAACGAGGACAGGAACCAGCTCAGAAGCACACTCCCTCAAAACACGGGGAGGGAATGCCATCCGGGCCACTAGCCTCTGGCGTTCATAGATCCAGGATCCTATGCACACGATCATGTGTAATCACAGGTAAAGACATGGGAAACCCGAGAGGAGAAGGAGTAGGAGGAGGGATGCCAGAATCGTCCAGGGTAGAATTAGATGAAAAAAGGAGGCCGAAAAGATATATATATATATATATATATATATATATATATATATATAATATATCTCCACAAACAAACTTATTATCTCTGTAGATATGATATATATATATATATCATATAATATATATATATATATATATATATATATATAATATATAAAACGTCCTCCCCAGGAAGGTCATACGACCTGTCAGTGGGACCCATCGAGAAAGGTCCTTGGGTTCCACGGGCCTAACGACTATTCCGCTGGCTGGCCAGGCCTATCGTGGATGCCGGGAAGCTTTCCCATTAGTAGCAAGGCACACTACCAATGTACTCATTAACGTCTGAGTGAGACGAAGCTAGAGTTTATAGAGAATAGCTCACGTTCTCTCGCTCCATCCAGTCTCGAACCCGGGCCCTCTCGCTTGCCAAGCGAGTGGTCTACCATGAGCTTAGAGCCCCAAATATATATAATATAATATAATATATAATATTATATATAATAATATATATATATATATATATAATATATATATAATATAATATATATATATATATATACATATATATATATATGTTAGGGAATTAGGAATGTTTTCCGTAGAAAGACGATTTCTCAGAGGGACATGATAGAAGTCTACAAAATGTTTACATCTATTGACAACACAGAGGCCAATAATTCTTCATTGTAGACCATGGACGGGAGACCAGGGGACACAATAAGAAAATTAAGAAGAAAGCAGGCCATCTTGACATACGAAAGCATTCTTTCAGCAATACAGTTGTTAATTTTTGGAATGGTTTGCCACAGCAGGTTATTGAGTGCAACTCATTAGCAGCATTTAAGAAAGGGTTAGATAGGTATATGGATGATTTGGGTATAACATAGAATATTTTGACTAAGCCTAGTTGGCGGGTTTTTAGTAAAAAAAAATTATAATAAAAAAAAAGGTTGTAGAACCCTAGCGTACTCATGACTTATTCCTTTTACATTCAATTGCATCAGACACTTCCTACGTACATTAACCCAAATATAACCTTAAACTATTTAAACTCGGAACAATATACTTGATCCAGATTGCACCATCCCAACATGATTTCAACAACGTGGATCTCTCCTCACCCACTACCCTTACCCTATCTTTTTTGCCAATTATTTTAAAATCCTTCCTTTTACACAAACTATCAAACCCCCTCTACCAATCCTCTTAAACTTTCTTCAGATTCGCTACACAAAACTAAATCATAACCCTCCATTTTCGATCATTCTCCATCAGTCTAACACGTACCTACTTTACCTCTAATTCTTTCATCACTCCATCCATACACAAATTAAATAGCCATAGAGACATAACAGATCCCTGCCTCACTCCACAGTTAATATGAAACCATTCGCTTTCCACTCCATTTATTCTTATACTAGCTCACTATTGACATATATATACTTTCGATTCCATTCAGAAGCCAACCTCCACCATATATCACCAACACCTGCCACAAAGCTTCCCTATTAATCCTGCTATACGCCTGTTGCAAATTCATAATACCTAAGTTCAATTTATTTTTCTTCTTTCGCTATACGCGTGTTGCAAGTCCATAAAACCTAAGCTCAATTTATTTTTCTTCTTTCTCATATTTGTTTCAATGTGAAACTTGATCTGCAGATCTTCTACCATTTTTAAATGCACTTTGTTCTTGCAAGTTTCTATTTATTCTCCTTCCAAACTGTTCACTCACCTTTTTTTTTCTCTACATATTT
>JABUQX010059346.1:0-2500 GCA_015478945.1 Trachelipus rathkii | reverse complement strand
ATTAACGATCTAAGCTCAAAACCAACTCATAAAACAATAATCATGGCAATCGACATCAACAAAGCATTCAATAAAGTTCCCAAACATAACTTGATTCACAAAATAAAATCTAACATCTCCACTAACCTAAAGAAATGGATTTCCAACTTTCTATCAGGACGAACAGCACAAATACAAACAAACAATACAAAATCCAGAACAGTAAACATCAACAACGGAGTATCCCAAGGCGCAATACTATCCCCCACACTATTCAGCCTATTTACAGCTGATCTACCACAACCACAAACAGATCAAACAATCATAGCCTACGGAGATGACATCACCATAGCCACTACACACCAGAACCTAAACACAGCCACAAACCTGACACAACAATACATCAACCAACTTCAAAACATGGCTAACAGAAAACAATGTCTGCCTCACCAAACAAATCTTCAATTACATTAATCACCACCGACCGCCAACTTGGTGCCCCCCCCCCAAGTCTACCTAAACATTGCTATACCCTTTAACAAAACTCCCAAAATCCTTGGAGTAACACTTGACACGTATCTCACCTTCACAAAACAAACAGACAACATAATTTCATCTGCAAACAAGAAACAGAACATATTAAGAACCCCCGCTGGCATAGACTTCAAAACAATAAACCAACATCCACTACCATATTACAAACATACAATCAGGCCACTCATAAACTAGCTTCGTCCACTTGCACCAACTATTGGACTAAAAATAACAAAGAATCCCAATTAAATTAAGCCTCTCATAAGTTTCCATAAAAGAATGTAAATTCAATAACCAACAATATCTCATGAAAAAACAAATTCTACCCATAGGACACACACGCGACAAGATTAGGCAACACAATCGATTCCAAAACACCGAACACCCCAACACCATGCCACATTGCACTCTCTAACCCCACCCACCACAGACTCAAACAACTTCCTTCTTCACCAGCTCTATATTGCAAACAAATTCTGAACAACATTCCACCTTCACCAAACAACACAACATACACCAAACAAAATCCACACGTCACTAAAAGAAAACGCTTAAGGACCACAGATCACCAAACAACCATTTTAAACCACGCACCCACACCAGAAAATAAGCACCAGAATTCAACTACACTACCAGGAATCAGTTCAGTCATCCTTGGCAAGCTAAATGCATCCCACCCACCCTAAATTAAAAATTACTAAAAAACACAGATTCAACCTAACCGAACCACCACAACACATCAGTCAAAACTGTAATCAGGTTCCGGAAGACACATCCCACTTCTTTCTCTCCTGTTTAACTAACTCTCAACACAGAACAACATGGAACATAACATCCCTGGAGGATCTCTGGAGGAGACCGGTGGTCGGAGGGGTACCTGAACGAGGTGTGGCCTCCCCCATGATGGGGTGGTCAGGGGTGAGAAAGAATATATATATATATATATATATATATATATATATATATATAAAATAAAAAATATATATATATATATATATATATATATATATATATATAAAATCAACCAATAGTTGATAATATACCAAATATACCAAAATAAAATAAAATAAAATAAAATAAATATGGAAACCAGAGTACTACTACTACTACTACTACTACTACTACTACTACTACTACTACTACTACTACTAATAATAATAATAATAATAATAATAATAATAATAATAATAATAATAATAATAATAATAATAATAATAATATCAGATAAAGATTAAAACTTTTGAAATCATTTAAAGTACAGTATATAAAAAAAAACATACCTTTAATGTAAAATCCAATACAGTTAATAGTAAGCAATCAAAAAATTTATAAAAATTACGTATGAATAATAAAGAAAAATGGTAATTTCCTAAAAAAAAAAAAAAATTAGTAAATACAAAAATAAATAAATCTAAGCAATAACACAAGTTTACAAATACTGTTGAAAATCATTCAAAATGGACAATGGGAGAATATACGAGGAAAAAAGAGAGAAGTAAAAGATACCATTTTGATCATTTAAAGTTTGATTACTTTTTGTTACAATAGACATGATTATGTTTCATTATGATATATTAATTAGAGTTAGGTTAGGTTTCCTTACAATAGGTTAGATTAGAGTTAAGTAGGTTAAGTTAGTGTTAGGTAGGTTGGTTAGGTTAGGTAGCTAAGTGTGGAGGAGTTAGTTTCATTTGGTTAGGAACATACCTACATATTTAAATGATTACCTTTGCCCATGTTCATTATATTGTGCTTGTATGTGCACCAGTAATAATTATCAAGAACAGTAGCGTAATCACTTTTACATTTTCTACATCAAAATTAAAACTTATTACATAAAAACACAACACTACACATTATGCTGCACCTCATATTAATTCTTACTCTTCTTATTTTTCTAATATCTATATATATACTATAATATATATATATTATATATATATAATATTATATACTATTATATATATATATATATATCCTCTCTCTC